>JAJHUR010139131.1:1234-41217 GCA_027495735.1 Lutjanus campechanus
TTTTTTTTTTACAGTGCAGTGAGGATTCACTGCCATGTAATTCTGTGTACTTGTTGTCTCCTTTTGATTCTCACACTGCTCACGTTTTTACTGTATCAAAACAGCTATCACCAAATTGAATGTTTATAGTGTAACAGAGACCAGGGGCTCTTTTTACCTGCCCCAGAGCCACATTTTGTATATCCTATTCTGCACTCTATATTGATTGCATGGTATAGAAAAAGCACAACATGTACAGATGAATACGTGCAAGTAAAGAGAGGAAGGGGATGTTATCAAATTATCTACAGGGTTTCTTATTCATGTAAGTATTATCTTGTATTACATTTGTTCTCTGTGTTGAATTTATGTAAACATTGTATTGTATTGCTTTCGCCTTTATGTTAAAAGAGCCTGGGGATGGTATTTTTCCAGCCAATTATGTGCATCAGGGATCTATGAACAGCTGCTGGATGCTCTCAGTTGAGGAAGGTGTTGGCGTTTACACTGACATGCTATGTGGTGATTAAAAACCAAAAGCCACATGTGGTAAACTGCATATTACCTTTTGGCTGTTTATTGTGTGTGTTACTGGTCATGCACATACACTGGTTCTACAATTTAAATGATCAATATTACTGATACAGTTAATTTATGAGAGTTTAATATTCTGTGCAATAAAAAATAGTTATTTAATATACATGAAAGTGATTATGCTCCTGATTAACAATTTAGCTCTGCTTACACTAGCTCGCATTAAAGTGGATAAAAGAGGGAAACAAACCTGAGTTTGTTCTTATTTATTTTACTATGCAGCATTTTCCTATAAAAATAAACAATGTATGGACATAATCCTGGTAAATCATAATATATGACCCAAGTGTATGGTGGTGTTTGTATCTGCAGAGACCCTGTCCTTGACCTATATTTTCTTATTCTCTCTTTCTTCTTTTTTATTATTGTAATTTTCTCTTTCCTCTCATTTTCTCTTATTTTTCTGTATTTGGGAGATTTCTGGGCTTGAGCCTGTTTGGCAGTGGTGCAGAGCCCCCAGCCAATACAGCATGCAGCTTTTGAGGTTGAGACTATATGAAAACATAGCTACGAACAGTTCCATTGTATTCTCTGTCTCTTTCCTCTGCTCTGTCTGTGAGAGCTTCACATGGACGTGTACACATAGACACACACACTCACACAGGCAGAGCAGACTGAGGACACAGTGACCGGATGAGGGTTCACTTCACTTTGGTTGTATTCACACAAAATCAGGCATTGTGTGGAGGAGTGGGTGTGCTTTAGAATGTAATTTGCTATGAAAAAAATCAGGAAATAACATTTTATTTCTCTGAGTCAGTGCTATGTTCTCACTAACGGCTCTTGCTCCCTGAATTCATTCTGTGGCCCTATTCCAATCTACCCCATACTCTCTTCGATTTCCAATTTTTTAATTCCAATTTTCAGTCTTTCTAAGGACTATAATTGGCAGCATTCACAAACATTTTTGCTACTTTTCTTGTAAAATTTAATTGAATGCTCATAATACAACACTGACTTCTCCAAAAGTGCTCCAGATTACAGCCAGGCCTTATATTATATTATTAAGTTATTATCATGTACCAAAGGGAACACAATCTTACGAAAATCTTGTGGGATCTTGCGGGATGAAATTTCATGTGATTTTGTGAGGAAGCAGATATAAACAAACCGGAGACTGACGTCGTGCAACCAATTGCTGTAGTAAACCTTTGCAGCAAGAGAAACAGAAGCAGAAGTTAAACAAGTCTGGGTGAGAGAATGGAAGATACATGTCAACACAGGTTGTTTATTCACAGGAGGTTAGGTTTTAACTGTCAGTCTGTGAGCAACAATCTGCTGCTGGCTAACATTAGCCTGAAGAGCTAGAAAGTTTATCACTGTTTGGTGACACCGTCAGCTGCTCTGTCTCATTGTAGACTGTCTGTCTTCTCTTTATCCTGTTCTTGGAATATAACACTAATGCAAGCTTATGTTTGAGTGTGTGCTGCTGTGATCAGCGCTGTTGTGGGTGTGAAGTCATGGTCAGTGTCTGCTGCATACATGACGTGACCATCATGCAGAGCATGTGTGTGAATTCGACCGGCACAGAATTGGACCTCTGACACTGAGCGGCCGATCATTGGTCAGATCCGGTCACGTGGTGCACCTGGATGGAGTATGGTTTGGAAGCCTGCATTGATGCAGACTCAGTGTTGGAGGGCTTTATGACCCACTGGGCCTTAAGGCTGACTGATTTAGAATGACACTTAATGTGGCAGACCCTTAACACAAGTGTGCAAATGAAGTGAGAGTGGGCAGGGAATGTGTAAGGGCTTTGTCATTCATTGAGCGAGAAAGGAGGGGACAAATTTGAATGGTGCATTTACAAACAATGCTGCATATTTTTCCTTTCAGTAAATTTTCATGTTTACTGCCTTGTTAATCATCATATATTAAAACAGAAATCTGGTTTGGGATTTTGACATCCATAATTTGGTATTGTGTTGCTGTAGCATTTATCCGTAAATATGAGAGGGATTCATTTCAAAATGTGCATCACCTGCACCATACGCCCCTTTACCCATCTACAGCCAAAAGCCTATTACTTTGAAACTGCTTACAGCTGTTCTTGCTCAGGACTTTGGCAAATACAGCGTGTCAACATCAACACACCACCGAAAGCCAGAGGGCTGATAGAGAAGCCAAAGAATGACTTTCCAAATTTGGACAATCTTTCTATCAGCTGCTTATCTGCTCAACCAAGAGAATAAAGGAAGACTTCTTTATCTGAAATAACTGCAACCTTCAAAAAATGATGGACTATCATTGTATGTGCAGAATATTCTACAACCCTGATTCCAGAAAGGTTGGGACGCTGTGTAAAATGCAAATGAAAACAGAATCCAATCATTTGCGATTGAGCTGATCAACAATGGCTTTATGAAGTGTAACCAAGCGCATGTTGTAATAACCTTTATCAAACATGCTTCAGAGATGAGGTGAGCCTTGCCCCATCTTTGCTTGTGAAAGCCTTTCATAGATGCCCCTTTAAAATCCAATCATGGTGCTATAGTGAATTCACAGGCTCCTCACATGGAGTTTGGAAGTCGTTATTTTGACTTGGGTGTGTTTATGAAATACATGGATACTACAAAAGGTCTGGTATTCTGAATCCATTTGTACCTGATCAGGGTTAGTGATAATAAATAACCAATCAATCCAAGTCACCCTGTGTAGACAGCAACTAATGGTTACAACCTAAAACCATATTACAGACTCCATATGATACGTACTATGTGAATAAATAACAATTTATCAGCCAAACAATTTAGTGTTGCTCGCCATGTTCCTGTGTATGTGACATGAGGGGGCATTCATGTGAATTTCTCCAGTTAGGGAACTAATTTTTCCTGTTATTCTGACACAAAATGCAGGGTATCACCTTTTATCAATTAACCTGTTTGTCGGTTTTTTGTTGCCCCTGTCCCAACTTTTCTGAAATGTGATTCTGGCATCAACTTCAGAGGTAATGTAGGTTTACAAAAATCAATTACACTGATGAAATAATTTAAATAGATTGTTTTTGTGCTATTTTCAATTGAGTATATAAAAAAGGACTGTCACATTCTGTTTTATGTTTTACACAGCGTCCCAAATTTATTGGAATCAGCGTTGTAACCAAAAAAATACACTAAATTAAAATTGCATTTGCAGTCAGAGTTCTGACATAAACTGAGCAACACTGAGAATTTCTGTTGATCAATGTTTCTGTTTATTACTCGTTTCAGCTGCATGTAATGGCATTTTAAAGAAAGAAAGAGGGTATAGAAGGGGAAAAAAACAAGCTGTTTCCCGTCCTCATAACACGACTGTCAAATATTTCTGTACATTTTTACTTTAGTTAACATAACTATGTCACTTGCAGTGTTTTCCCACAGCAACGTACAACACAGTCCTCTTGCTATTTAAAAGCATTGTTAGTACTGTACTATGACTTTGTACATTCATACAAAAAGTAGAACACAGGAACACTGGGAATAAGCCTCAACAACAAAGGAAAAAATACAGGGCAGATGGATGGTTATAAACACAAAGCAAGTTCAATTCGTCATAATAAAAAAATAAATCAAGGTTACTGAAGTTGTTTTGCAGGTTTAGACCTTTTGCATGTTTACCATAACATAGATTCATTAAACTGGGCTTCTACAATGTATGTCACATAACGTTGCCAAACAATTTTTATAACAAAACATATGGAAAGAAGTACATCCTTTTTCCTTTAACCCCAGTTGATTGCATTGTAGTAATTTCACAATGTGTGTCCTCTTCAGTAATTTTTCTTACAACTGTCCTTTTGACATGACCAGTTTGTTTTGCTTTCCCTTTCCCATGTATGTAGAAAGTGAGGCAATCCTGTTATGCTGCTGCTTCCCGTCCAGACAGAGTTATTGTGGCACACAGGAGGTACAGTATATTAATAACAGATTTAAAAACACAAGATGTCAAATGAAGGTAAATATTGCGAAATGGAGTGCGGTTCAGTATTTCCATTAAGCCGTTGCAACTTGATTCATCTACAGCAGCCTTTTGTGCACACCCAAACAGTTGGCCTGGGGAATTTCTGTCTGAAATCGCATTTGGCAAGCTTCCCTTAAACACCTCTTTCCCCTGATAGCTCTGTGCTGCTGGATACTCGCAGCACAGGTCTATCTATATTTAGCATCAGTGATTATCTTGGTATTACTGGCAGATGTTTTATGATGCAACATGTGTAATATATTAAAAAGATACAAAAATAGCAGGATAATCTTTTAACACTGACTCGCACCTTGTTTTGCCCTCGAAACAGGCTTAGTTAACTGCTGTGCAGATGGTAAAAGGTGATGAAAAAGTCAAAGAGAGATGCTGGTTCACGGCGGCTCCTGTAGGTTGACTAAATTTGATCTCAAGAGTGAAATGTTCCTTCAGTCTCCATGTAATCCCGTCTCAGTTTTCAACACATCTCAAAGGAGGAAATTCTCTTTTTTCTTGTTTTCCTGCCTCCACAGGGAGGTCAGAAAGGTTCTGCTATTGAGCATCTCCTCTGGAGCAAGTATGGACTATTGGGGCACCATCTTGTTCAGAGGCATTTAAACAAGTTGGATGCCAGCAGTCACAGGATCCTGAAACTGGGCCTTCCAGTGGTCCCTGCTTACACCAGCCTGCTGCTTATTTAATGGGATCTACTGACAGGGAAGGCAGCGGTGTGCTGAGTTTGTCATGTTTCCTGACCAGCAGCAGCCTTGTGGTATGTGACATTGTCATGCTATATAAATGAGAGATGGATTCATTACTGTAGTTAAGGCATGCACCAGCCTGGCAGTGATTGTAGCAGACCCAGCATGCCTGTGCAGTCACTTTGGTGAGTCATGGCCAAGCTTGGAAACAATGGGCTAATCATAGGATCCACACCTTTTTCTTTAAAAAACATAAAGAATAAACAGAAACAGAAAGTCAACTGATGATATATATAAAAATTTAGTTCTAATATGAATTAACACCTTTTTATTTTGAACATAAGCTAAACATTCTGTTGTCTTTTTTTATTCATTCCTGTCTGCCCTGGTGGCTGATTGCAGCCATCGGTGAAAATCCACTAGGTTATCTTGAAATGCACTATCCGATTGTAGTGACAACAGCATAATTCAAGTCAACAGTGATTTGAGACATGAAATTTATTAATTAATATTTTACTCATACTAGTTTTGCCCCTTGCTAAATGGATTCTGGTCCAAAATATTCGACTGGTACTCGAAGGCCTGTACCAGACCCCTGCAACTAGAAGCTGGCCTTGCCATCTTTGGCTCTTCACAATCAACTGAAAGCTTCCCCACAGCTATACAGCAGTGTCTGATGTTGAGGATGACTGTCGCCAAAGGAATTACCCTAAGAGAATGGAAGTCATCCTCTACCCCTTTGCTCCAGAAATAGATTGCTGATATGATATCAGTCATACAGATGGAAAGACACCAAGTTCCTGAGAACTAACTCAATCAGGAGATTTCCTGGCTATCTGGGACCCATTTCTTGCTCGCCTGGGCAAGGTTGGGGTGGGATCAGCTATTTCTACACACACCATGTTAGACTTGACATGCAGAATCTTTGAACACACTGTACAGCAGCATCTACATCCTGTCTACATCCTATATTTGTTGTTGTTGTTATTTTTGTTTGTTTTGTTTTTTTTAATACCTGTCTGAGCCCAGTGTTTGTTTGGTCCTGTTGTTTTGTTTGTCTGTGATGATCTTTCTCTAACCTTAATCACAGTGCTTTTATTGTCTAAACCTATGCTAAATCAAGATATTTCCCTGTGTTGACCAATGTGGTTTTGCTGCAGAAGTGTGGACGTGAACCCTGGACTGTGTAGTTAAAGCTCTTCACCACAATGTAATTATGAAAACAATTAAGTAATATACAAACACAATTTCTAACTGACAGGCTCGACTTACAGTAAGTGCAGATTCTATGCCTATCTCAAATTGGGCTCATGTTTTATTTTAATAAAAGTCAAAGCTTTTTTTTTGCATGCATTTTGAACAAAATGAACAGGGTAATATAAATCTTAAAATCTCAAGTGAATTCCAAACTAATTTAATTATAAAATAAAGCATTTAGTTTTGGACCTGAAGCACAATCAGCAGTTCTGTTCTCCTCCAGTTATCTTTTCACCGTCTATTACAGGTAGTACATAGTAAGCTGTCCTTGTCTCATGAGGACCCCATTTCCTGTAAACTGCTGTGGTTATTGTTTTCTTGCAGTACAAAATGGAACAGCCTTGTGAGTGGGAACATAGAATTTCAGTTGAATGTTAACGATAAATATCTGTATTTGTAATCACTTATTTATTGTTCATATAAAAAGGGGAGACAACATACCAATTACAAAACTACACCTGGCAAACAAGGCAAAGTGACACAGCACCCCCAGTTTTCTTGTTTCCCTCATGCCAACCCACTCCACTTCCATCCTCAAAAGAAAAATAATTGCCATTTATGCTGATGATCGATCAATCACTTCAGTTATTTTCCAAGCAAAAATGTCAAACATTTAGTGGTTGCAGCTTCTAATAATTGGGTTTCTGGGTGCAAATTAGCAAAATTTTCAAATAAATTGTAAAACTAGGATAGTTTCTGATTTCTTCAGACATCCCTCTGTCTGGTGGTAGAATTTAGTACTTCAGTGTATCATATCAATATTAACAAGAACACAAATGTTTAGGGACATTGCAGCATAGTAGTGGTAATGGGCAGTCCTGCTGAAACACTAGAAACCACAATGGGTCTGGTGATGGTTCTAGTGCAGTGACAGAGTGGGCTTGTAGTAGGCACCACTGACAAAATAACCCAAGGAAAGCCCCTGGGCAGGATCTGTCTAGCATATGCTCATAGCCTGTTTCAATAACAATGAGGAGACCATTAGAAAACTGTTCTAATTCAAGTTCAAGTTCAAGTTCAGTGATTTAAATAGCACATCACCACAAACAAGACAGGAATAGAATGAGACAGGAAACGGGAGCAACAATATCTAACTAGATCCAAGAAAACAGCAACACAGTAAAAACTACCAGGTCTGTATTGTAAGGGGTACTCAGCACCAGCCCAGTGGGTAACCTAATGTGGCATCACTCGGCATTCTGCCTCTAAACAAAGTGAAACATTTTCAAAACAAGCTTTGATAGTTTCCTAGGATCATACACACTTGACTCCAATAGTAGCCTGGAGGTTAGAGAAACAACATTCTGTCTGAAAATTTGCCAGTTCTGGACCGGCTACAAAAAAGCTGAGTGAATACCGCTCTTACCCTCAACAGCTACCATCAAAGTGCAGTTGAGCAAGGCACTGAAGCATCAATTGTTCCAGGGTAGCTGCACAGTTGCCAACTGAGAAAAAGCCATAATGGTACTGGGCAAGTGTGAGAGTAAAACCCTGAGTGGGTGTCAGACTCTCCAGCTTTCAACTGTTGCCGTAGCTGGTTTGTGTAAGTAAAAATATCTTTGACATCAACTCGTCTTGTTAAGCTGACATCATAAAATCAGTTGGACTGTGTTACAAAAAAAACTGCAGCAACACTGAGCTTTCCTTGGAAATCTGTCTTGGAATATATACTGTAACCATGAAAGTCAATTTTATTATTCATGACATCACCTTGCCTCATTTTTGTATCATTGGGAGAATGGCAGAAAGTGTGAGCTGACTACTAATTTACCTTCATTTTGCATTTGAAAGTCACAGCGATTTGTGTTATTACAGCTCTGTCAGGTTGATGGAGGTGGGATTGATGGAGGCGCTGAGCTGTTCCCGAATGCTCATATGAGAATAGAGGTTACAGTCTTTTTCTCATCAACACCTATGACACTGTGATGAGTGGAGGCTTGTAGTTTTGACTGACAACTAAATGCGGAGGCTTGCCACATACTTATATTTGGATAAGAGGCAGCATGTGACTCTAATTTCAGGAAAACACTGCAATCCACGAGGCATAGCAAGACATGGTGATAGAGTTGTGCAGAGAGAGACAATATAAAGGCTGAGGGAGGGCAGGGAGGGGAGGGAAATGAAAGAGGAGTGAAAAGTTATCAGAAGAGTGTGAAGTGAAGAGAAGTAGAGACAAAAAATAATGAAAAGGGGAGCTAAAATAGGGAGGAAGGAATACAGCATGAGCTTGTAGCATCAGCAGTGTGGTGCATAACTTTATTAGCTTACCAGTGTAGGACCAGCCTCATTTTACACACCAGCAGGCAGAGGTCTAGACAGAGGCAAACAAAAACATGTCCAGCAAAAGCAGGAGCAGAGAAGGCTCATGAAAGTCTTGTACTATCCAAACAGAGCTTGGCTACCCAATTGACCCTGATGAAAAGAAGGGGTAAACAAAACAAGTCCAGGAAAAGGTTTTGTCTGTTAGAATTGCAAAGTGATGACTGGCAGAGCAGTGAGTGCCAGTCAGTAACTTGCACTGAAATCTTTGCCTTTGTAAGCAGTGACCTATCACTGTATTTATGTCTACATT
This sequence comes from Lutjanus campechanus, assembly GCA_027495735.1. NCBI lineage: Eukaryota > Metazoa > Chordata > Actinopteri > Lutjaniformes > Lutjanidae > Lutjanus > Lutjanus campechanus. The sequence continues at coordinate 10,274 of JAJHUR010139131.1, forward strand.
CAATTAACGCAATGGCCAAAATTCATATTACGCATGGGTATAGAGCTGCAACCATCAATAAATTATTAAATTAACTGCCAACTATTTTGATAATTGAATAATCAGTTTGAGTTATTTCTTTCTTTTCTTTCTTTAATCCTTTATGACAATAAATTGAATATCTTTGGGTTGTGGACAAGACATTTCATCTTGGGCTTTGGGAAACACTGATCGACATTTTTCACCATTTTCTGACATTAAATAAGCCAAACAACTAATCGATTAAGTGAGAAATAACTCAACATGTTAATCGACAATGAAAATAGCCATTACTTGCAGTCCGACATGGGTAGACAAAATTTCATGGGTAGACTTCATTAGGCTGTAAATCAACAAATATGCATTGCATTATAAAATTAGAATGAGTAATCAGAAACATATGGGTAAGGTTGAGCTGTTCCACCGGTCACAAAAAGTTAACAGTTCTTCAACCTCTTTTGCACACAATGGTTTCTCATGTGTGAACTTTTAACATTTCTCGTGCACAAAAGTAACTTGTTCTCTCACACATGCACTCTCGACCTCCTTTGCGCTCAAAAATAACTCAGTCTCTCGCACGCACCTTCATCCTCTCTCGCGCACAATAATAACTCAGCCTCTCGCGCACCTTAATCCTCTCTCGCACAGAATAATAATTCGGCTTCTCGCACACAACTTCGTCCTTTCTCATGCACAATAATAACTTGGTCTCTAGGGTGCACCTTTAACCTCTCTAGCGCAAAATAATAACTTGTTCTCTCTTGTGTGCATGTTCGACCTCTGTCGTGCGCACCTTCATCCTCTCTCGTGCCCAGTAATAACTCGGTCTGTGGCACACCTTCCTCTCAGGTGGGACTCGTTCTGTCTCACACACCTTAACAGTCCTTTAACATCTCTTGCTTTCACTCCTTTCAACATTTTCACTTTTCTTTTGTCTGTTTGTAACCCTGAGACAAATGATGAATAATGAGCATTTAAAATAAAACAAATATTCATATTCATATTCAAATTATGAATATGAAGAAAACAGCAATAGATACAACTATCGTGTATTCGCAACACTTCTTTTTCGCTTTGATGAGGCACCATCTACCCTGCCTCCTCTGACTGCACATCACTGCAGATAGGGAAAATTGGACTTTTAGTGGCACAAATGAGAGCTTGATTTGGTCCAGGTTTGAGTTTTTTCTTTGGCCCACAGACAAGGAAAAAAAACAGTCTGCAGATTGAAACATAATTTATATTATAATCACCGCATTGGTAGTTAGCCATGTTGGTCAAAAGTTATCCCAGTTTTTCGCAGAGGGGCCAACATAGCTTGACCTTTTCAATGTCATGTTGTTCATCTGTTCTAGCATCTGTTCACAAACAAAACGCCAAAGAGGGAAACAAGCATTAGGACTTGTGAGGAGGACCGGTTGATTATCTCTCTCCCTCCCCCTCCGTTTTGTTTACATAGTGGATTTATGATGATGTGACCTCTGTGATAATCAAGGGGGACAGGCAGAGGTTACACCAGACGGTGTAAGAAGACATATTGTCAACACGATCCTGCCATACATTTCTCCTCTTTCATCTCCTCTCTTTGCCTCTCTCTCAGTCGAGTTCAGTCTTTTTGCATGAGTGGCTGTATCACAGATCCCAGTCCCCTCTAAAGCAGACATCAGTTGGCAGTTTATCTAACTCCACAGGCCTCCTTCATCACAACAGACCTCCAGCTGTCATAGTAGACATCCTTCCAGCCACCACACTGTGGGAAGAAGAGGTTCAGTCCAACAGAGCTGCTCGGGTTCCTCTCTAAAACATCAAGCCCTCCTAGGAAGTAGGAAGCAAGAGCAAAGGGAGCTTTTCCACTCCCATGTGGCTCAGTGTGCAAAGCTAGTTATTATCGGTAGGAGGAGGTGAGGGAGCACCTTAGGAGGCAACAAGGTGCCAAATGAATGCACCTCTTTCTTCCTTTTTCCTTCTGTCTTCCCTTTCTTTGTGCCTACCCCACAGTGTTTCTTCGTCGCTGTGCTTCTTTCACCTTTCCTCTCCCCATGCCTACCCCTCCGCTCCTATTCCACACGGCTGACATCAACACAGGTAATTCTGACTAATGTGACAAATAAACTCTTCTAATCTCAACAAAGTGGCTGTTGAATTTCTCCTGTGCATTCATCTGTGTTAAATCAAAGGTTTTATGCAAATAAAGGTTTTTACAGGGTCTTACTTTTCATCCAAATAAGCAGCTGTATCAGGTTGTAAGCTGGACAGCTTTGAACTTACTATGTAAACAAGTGTCAGGCTTCGTGCTGAAATGCAAACCTCCCCAACGCTCGCCTGTCAAAAGCAGACTTTTTTTCAAAATTATACCCTTTCTAACGAAGCAACATCTCCTGCAGAGAGATTTAAGTTTTTAATCAGGTGTGTCTGCTGTGTGATTCACCTGCTCCGCTATTTGAAACTCCTGTGACCTTAAAGAGCTTAGTACAACATCATCATTTCCACTGCTACATCCGTACTGTATATGCAAAGCTTTAGGCTGTCAGCTGTGCAAACTAGATAAATAATGTCGGTAAATGTTGCAATTCCACAAGTAAAGACGTCAGATTTGTAGGTGTGTGCAACATTGTCAATCATATTCCAACTTATATCTCCAAATAAGCTTCACACCTGAAATACACCCTGTTTTTTTCCATTTCACTATCTCTTGCTTGTGGGGAAGTACATTACTGTGTTTCCTATTGGCATGGCAGTAGAGGCATTTAAACATTAACAACAATGCATCAGGATATATGGGGCCTGTCAGGGTGTATGCTGGGAAGCACATTGCCGAGGCACAGCTGTCTTGTAAGCGAGGCTTGGTTCAGTGCAGCAGAAAGACAAAGCGTCACCCTGCAGTATTTATGAACAATTTTTAGAGGGGTGGTGCTGAGTGCTCTCCTTTGTACTCGCCAGTCTACATATCCTGACCTACATAACCTATGTGTGACAACAAGCATCGTCTGTTGAGTGCTGTCGGCTCTCCAAGGGAAAGTCTTGTTTTCCTCAAACATTGGCAGCACCTCGTACTTGGTGTAATGTGCCAAACAATTGATTCATTGAAATACAGGTGTGCAGTGAAAGCTGCAACTCATGTCAGTTCACCCAAATCACAAATAAACATATTTCCCCACCTTTTCCAAGTGCTATCTAGCCATGCAGATAGTTTGGGCTGTATTTGCCAAGGTTCTGAGATCTCTGCCAGTGGAATTTGTGCTGCCACCGCAATACAAGGAGAGTGAATGCAGTGTTGTTGTGCTCAAAGAATGGTGAATTCACATTTTAAAAATTAAACAGCTGCACACCTTTCCAGACACCGTAGATTAGGTTGTAGGTATTGTGTCTGACATAAGTAAAGAATTTCATATGCTCCATGTAATGATCACAATATTTCTCGTCTAAAAAAGGAATCTGTTCTCTTACCCCATGACCAACTGCCACTGAAACATGTGATTGTGATGCACTGCAACAGAAGGAGTAATGACATCACAGGCCCCTTGATCCAACATACTAAATTTAGGTCACCACATTTAGATACGTTGAGCCCAAATATTTGATCTCCACGGTAACAAATCATTAAAAAATTAATGGGATCAACTTATCTTTTCTCACTAACTTAATATAAATATCCAGTTTATTAATTAGAATTTATTTTTTCATTTTTTATTCATTGTATAGAACTTAAAAACACACATTCTTCTAACTTGAAGTCTTTTGACTGGAGATGATGGGTTAAATAAATGCACTGTGTGCAGTTCAATCAACTCATTAAATTAAGTTTTTAAATAAACATGATGAGCAAATTAGCTGTTAATATCTTAAAATTATTTAACATGTTTTCTCAAGTACAACTGAATTAAATCACGTTTAATTGATTAGAAAGGTTTGTCTTGAATCACTACAAAATTACCTCAAATTGTCTTTTCAAACACAGTCATTTAAAATTTCAGTTCAGCTTGTACACTAACTCTTTTAATTTAATCTTATCTTTTAATTATGTGTATATATATATATATATATATATATATATATATATATATATATATATATATATATATATATATATATATATATATGTATATATATACTGTATATATAATGCTTAGATGTTCTATTTAAAGGATGCTACAAAATCTATATATACAGATTTTGTAGCATCCTTTAAATAGAACATCTAAGCATTCAATCGAGCCAATTTAGGTTAATTAAACAAATTGCATTTATAAATAAATAATCACTATCTCCTCTATTTGACATTTTGCAGGCACTGGGCGGTTCTTCATGTGACCCTTCCAGTCATCATTGGGCATCAGCTTGTGCCCCAGTGGTCCTGGATGATGCCATCAGGAATGGATGTGGTCTAGATACCACACAGGCCTCTCAATACCATGCCAGATGCAGCTTTGCCACCCGTGGCACCATCTCAACCTTTTGAAATTTAACGGTTCATGTACGTCAGGGCTGAACCATCTGGCCCTCCAAAGAGTTTTTGCATGAAAAAGACGACTTTGGACTTGATGAAATGGACACCCTGATCAGTGCAAAATATGCATTATGCATTTTTTTCTGCTTTTATTTAATGATATTTGATCAGTGGATTGTTGCACCATGAAATTTGTTTATGAGCATTTAGTAGTGTGTGACACTGTTGATTTTGATATATTTGTACTGCCATTTTTCATATTTTTCCAGAAGCTATTTCTAAGATCTCAGTTCTTAGAGGTAACTTATCATTACTGAACTTATCTTGTTAAACAGAACCAACATGTTCCCTTTTTAGGCTGTTCCACCAGCCTCATTCTAATAATATACTTTTGCATGATGTAATGTGTTTATTGTTTCTAAGAAGCTGAAACATGATATCAGGGTTTCAAATCCTCATACATTAAAGTTATAATCCTTAAGATTTAAGTCCTGGTTGATTCAATGGCATCTGTAGTTACTGGTAGTAACAACAAATGTGGTTTAATACTACAGGTCACAGAATCCTGGGGGCAGCAAAACAAACTATTATTGTTTTAATAAAGAAGTCAGTAAGTCAAGGCAATAATTGGCCTTCTTCCATCATTCTTTGAGCAATCTGATTTTATGCTGCACACAGCAAGAGTCTGTGAACAGCAGGGCACGGTGAAAGGAGTTGGTTACCTCGCTGAGGAGTTGTGAGTTTAGCCAGTCGCCTGCAGCTCTTCATCTAACAGCTCACTGTGGCTGCTCTTTCTTTTTCCATGCCTCCCTGCAACATTTCACGCCAACACACTGTCAAAAAATGAAAATAATCTCTGTCTTGTGCTGGAGACACATTTTTGATGAACAATAAAGGTAAGTGCTACGCTCACATGCTTGTTGACTGCTACAGTTCACGTCAAGCAATTCAAAGTGATTTGTAATATATAAACTCATGGAAAGAAGACAGGCACCAGGTCAGCATGTCCAACGGCAAACAAATCCCATCAACAGGCATTAATCCAAAGTTGAAATATAAAACAGACCAAGAAAACACAGAAGTCCAAACACGAGGACACTTGGCATGAAAGACAACGATGAATTGGCAACTAAAGAGGGAAACGCAGACTACACAGGGAGGCTGGTTAAGGACAGGTGAATCAAATCAGTAATCAAAAAGGCGGGAAAAGGACAAAGACAGGAAATGAAATCAACCAAGTCATATGAGAAGACTAACTCTTTCAAAATAAGACAGAAAATGACTAAACTAAACAAAAACAAACAAAAAACATGACAGTGACTACTTCATAATCAAAGTCAACTCATGTTTCGGCATTTAAATGCTTTTAATGTGAAGCTGCAGCAGTAGGAAACATTTTGTTTGCATTAACAGTAACTTAATCCAAAAATGTTTCACTACAGACACCCAGTTCAAAATACTGCAAATATATGAATATTGCAGTACTTACATTAGTGGGCCATATAGGCTCAATCAGCACTGTGTTACCTCATTTGGAAATAAATATTCACTTAATTTGTTTAAATGAAAATCTTAGAGATTTTTATTTAAACATCAAATAGGTGACTGTCACAGAAATGAATCAAATCAGACTTCCATACCTATGGTTGAGATGTGAAACCACTTGGTTAAAGTAAGATCATTGGCATGAGGGACAGACTACTTTAGTAGTTAAAAGAAACAACGCTAACCACTAGCACTGGTGACAAAGTACCACAGATACTCCATCCAAACTGTTCACAGACTTCTCCTTATAATAATTTGCGGCAGAAAAACACTGTCACATGACTCCTTTCCATCTGCTCTGCTTGGCTACTAAGAAAAGTCATTCGTTCAGGAAAAAAAAAGAGAAATATTGCTTATTTCATAGGAACAGTTCACCCCAAAATCAAAAATACATATATTTTTTTCCTCTGGCCTGTACTACTTTTTATCCATCTAGAATATTTAATGTGAGTTGTCGAGTTTTGGAGAGATTGTCCATAGAGATGTCTGCCTTTACCTCTTGTACATAATGGAACTAGATGGCACTCAGCTTGTGATGCTTAAAGCATCAAAAGAATACATTTGAAAAACTCAACAGTGATGATATGGTTGGAAAATAGTTCCTACATTATCAAGATTTCTGGAAAGCGACACTGCTGTTGAGTTTCTTAAGTGTATTTTTTTTAGCACCACAATTCAAGTGCCATCTAGATCCATTATATTTGAAAGAGGGCAGATGTCTCAATGGCCTATATCACCGAAACTCACAGACTAACACCAAAACAATCTTGATGGGTAAATAGCACTACCAGCCAGAGGAAAAATATGTTGTTTTTTGTTTTGTTTTTTTTTGTTTTTTGGAGCGGGGTGGGGGTGGACTTGATAAGGTAACTGTCCCTTTAAGTATTTATTGACCAATACTGCTGTTTTTCTTGTCTTTCAATTTGAATGAACATGCATCTCAGTTCTTTGGGAATATGTTTGTTATACGCAAATATTGACATGAAATATGGACATGTCTCATTAGCTGATGTGGGCTTGACACCTTGGTTGCATGAAGCTGGTGTGAAATGAATCAATTTTTCCATCAATAGCTTAATCTTCTGAGCAGTCAGTAGATCAATAAATTGATTAATCAGTCAAATAAGATCTGCGCATGATTCTCAGAAACAAAATGAAGTCATTCGGCCTGACTGACTTGCCCGAGTTCATATCTTTTGATGTACGACGTGACACCTCATTGTAAACTGGTGTCAGGCACATCGTGTCACACGGACAGCGGATCTGAGGCAGCACTGTCACTGTCCTTCTGCCACTCAACTGACACTTGAAAACAGGGTGTTCAGATGTGCACTGGGCTGTGATCTGAGCTGTAACACAAGCCTAGATGCACAACGCACGCACAGTTACACACTCACTCTCTCTCTCGCACACACACACACATTCACGTCACTCACTGTGATAGCCTGGGTGGTCCAGAGGAAGGGAGAGAGGCAGAGAAAGAGCAGTATATCTGAGGGGGGAAACATTAGAAGGGCATCTCTTATGTTTTCCATTAAGGTAACGGAGATGTGATGGCAGGGATGTTGGACCAGATAAGAACAGAAAGAGACATAAATGGAAATGGAACATTTTTTTTTTCCTGGATAACCTAAGGCTAGCATGATTTCACAGTGAGTCTGAATGCTCATAGCAGCAGTAGCAGTGCTTCAGTGTTGGGTTGGTTTTCTATAGAAAGTGTTAGAAGTAGTCCATACACAAGCAAAATCTTATGTGCAGCATATTCTATTGTAAGGCTTGGGGAGTAATGGATTACATGCAATGGGTTTAGGATACAAAAACGGTAACTGTATTCCATTACAGTTACAGGGAAAAAAGGTGTACAGATCAGATTACATTAAGTGAAAATGGGGATTATTTAGCTGGATTACAATTAGCAGAACAACTGCTAACATACACAAACCAACCACTAAGGTTTGCTCCACTGACCAATCGCTAATGCAAGCTACACAGGCAGACTGCTAACATTAGCTACACAGAAATCCAGTTAGCTAACATGTCAATACCACTACTAGTACTTCAACTAATACCACCTACAAAGACCAACCACTATGGTTAGCTACACTGACCAATAGCTAATGTTGGCTACATAGACCCACCGCTAACATTAGCTACACTAACACTGGTTGCTAATGTTAGTGAATGTTCCAACCAGCTAATCTCACAGTTAGTTTGTTATCATGGCCCCTAGTGAAAAACACAGACAACTAATGTTAGCTGCATGGATCAACTGCTAATATTAGCTCTACAGGTCAACTGCTAATGTTAGCTACACAGACCAACCTCTAATGTTAGCTACTCGGACCAACTGCTAATGTCAATACTACTACTACTGAAAAAATATTTTGGGACTGTAGGCAGTGATGCTGGTGACCAGGATGGTGTGTTGGTATAAAAACAGAGTTTCTGTCAGTTTACTTGTAGTTTGGGGGCCTTCAGACATAACAAAGAAAGGGACATTTTCAATTCAAAAGTAACATTACTTTAATATTGTGGTACTTGGATTAGGTTACTGACCACATTTTAACAGATGATGAGTAACTTGTAATGGAAGACATTTTTTAAACTAATCCTCCCAAGCCTGTATATGTAGTGCAGATTTCTACACCTCATATGGAGAATGACAGACAGAATCTAACACCGTTGAGCTAAATTGACAATCCTTAAAGATAATTTCCCTGCAGCTGGTTAAGTAAATGTCAGATAGCATTCAAACAAATCAAACACCCAAACCGGGAAGTCTTTGTGTTATGTGGCACACATCTCTGGGGACTGACTGTTATTTACACCCTCTCATCCTGTCTAGGTTGGTGCTGTGCGGATGCATCACATTCTCACTTTGTTGTAGATCAGCTTTAGACTGCTTTAACTGTCAGCCGCAGCCCTTTAAATCCCTCAAGGCCCATTCTATTTGCACTAGCCATTAGCCGAGGAAAAGGCCTCTGCCTGTCGCCCAGCTTATTTAGCAACTCTTTGTTTGTTTTTCCCTTGCTGATTCCTATTTGATCGTTCCATTCCTCACTCCTCATTGATGCGGACTGCGTGTTCCTTTTTTGTTAGTGTTTCAGTGTATAAGTTGGGGAATAGTTGGGGGTGGGGGGTGCGGGTTCAAAGCTCTAAAGGATGGTCTAATCACATGCAGGCATGCTGTCAGAGGCTTTAATCGCCTTTGTCAGTGGTGTCTCTGAGTTCAGAGAGGGGCCGACGTCCCTGCATGATACCCACTGCTGTGTTCATACTGGAGATACATAAACTTTGAAAACAAAGGGAGGAAGGCAGAGGCACAAGGCTTTGATCCGGCTAAAAGTTGCCAGTTGCCATTCTTGTCCATACTATACCATACAAAAGTTTGGTTTGACCGCGAATGAGTCTTTGAAATAGGTGCCAACAGACAAATGTCTCACAGATTTTCATTCTGGTCAATTGACTCTCAAGGCCGAAGTCTACAGCCTTCAAAGTGAAGTATTATTCTGGCGGAGGCATTCTTCATGCAAGCAGACTCTCAGTGAGCTGCCATAACTTCACTACAGCTGACATCAACAGAAAATGTCTACTTTCCTCTCAAACACAGTGTGGTCTTTAAATCTTGTATTTCCAAAATTTAAACAATTCACGGGCTATGAACAACACTATTGTTTTAAGCTTTGTGACAATTAGCTAATTCTAATGTTTTTTAAATTGTTTATTTAGCATAAGAACCAGGAGAATAAAAGAAACAACAATGCATTTGTTTTTTATAAAAAACTCTCAAAACATTACTAAATTTTAGGGATGCACGGATACCGACACCAGCATCGGGTATCGGTCCGATGCTATCCTCATACTCGTACTCATAAAACTACTCCGATACTTCACACCCGATAAAAGTAGCCTCTCGACACAAACAAACATCTAAAGAACCAACATGACGTAGAGATCAACGCGCTTGCTGATGCTTACCTTCTTTTTTCGTCGCGTCATCATCATCAGCGAGGGAATCGCTGTCCTCAACATCATCCACTAATGACCACAGAAACTTTGGAAACTGTCCATAAAATTCCATGTAAATCCATGCGCACCTGTAGACCGCAGCCAGCCGCTGTCCAATAAGTCCCGGCGGGTGTAAAGTAGTTGAATGTGACTAATTAATCCGGAGACGAATAAAAAAACACAGCTGCCACCAGTCTGTAACCATCTTTTCTTCGTAATAAACTGCTACAACTTCTCTTTGAGTACTTAATCTTCAGTGAAACAGCCTGACAGCACAGTACACCCAACTTCACTATTTGGGGCTCACAGCGGGGTAAACAAAACTGTTGCACATGGCACCACACTCATACCTGTCCCCCATAAACAATGGCAGGTAGGAACTAATTAGCTCTTAGACAAGACGGACATGATACCATGATACATGTAGCTAAATGTGTAATTAAAATACTAGTTAAGTGCTGTAAATGATAATGAAATAATTATTATATAAGACCATCTGTAACAGTAAACTAAATTCTGTAAGTCGATAATCACGTTGTGAAATTATTATACTGAAATATATCATGTACACAGTAAACTGCACAGCTTAATAAGGAACAAAAAATCAGTAAAGTAACTTATTACAAATAACCCAAAAATGTCATGTGTGCAGTAACTATGGTTACAGTTGTAGCAGGAAACAGTAACAGTCTGTTACTTTTAGAAAGTTAGCATCATTTATGAAAATAAAACATGTTTTTAAAGTTACTGTAAGAACTTTAATGGCATTATTAAGTACTCATATCGGTACTCAGTATGTCAACTGTAGCATGTAGCCGGTAGGATGTAAACATGGTGTTGTTCTCGCGAGAATTCTGCACGTGCGTCCATTAAGATATATACAAAGTCTCGTGAGATCTACATGCTACAGTTGACATTTCAGCTAAAAACCTGGCGTAAATGGCGTCTTTTGCAGTTAATTTTTAATGTTGCAGCTCGCGGACACTTGGATTACACCACACAAGCAGGATGGAGACATTTTGTGTTTGTTTTGTGTGCTATTTTTAACGTTTTATCCATGGTCACCGATCTCTGCCATTGTACTGGATGAGGCTGCTACCCTGTTTCTCCTAAAACTCCAGGATTGTTTTGTGAACTGAAGACCTTCACCCGTCATCACATCAGCATAGTGGTGAGTACATACTGAGTGGCTTATTCTCACAAAGTGGAATATCACTTTAAACTATCTTATTGCACATCTACAGAAATAATTAAGCTACATCGTGTGAACATACGGCTTGGCCTGGTGTACCAACTGTTGAAAAAGGAAGCAAAGCAATGCTAAAGAAAGAAGGAAGTGGGAGGATACTAAGAGATAATACCCACCCCAGTCACAGCCTGTTCAGCCTGCTGTCATCTGGCAAGAGATGCAGAGGTGTCCACTGCCATACCTGAAGACTACAGAACAGAAAAGAACCTTTCCTAAGGTCGTGACTCTTAATTCATCCTCCGCACTCCACCATAAATAAAAGTTTATTTTTATGACTTAATTATACAAGGAATAAAAGAGCGAAAAACAAGGGCTTCATCTTTTTGCCTGATACTGACACCTCACGCACAATTGGCTTCATAGATTTTCAACATGCTAAAAAATCTTGCATGCTGTTTTAGCTGGCTAAATAGCATGTTAATAGTTTTCAGACACAGCTAGAATCTATGGATCTCTGTCTAATGTTGTAATACAGGTATGTGTGTCTATACCACTCTGGTGATGATGAGAAATACCAATCAGACTGAACTCCTGGAGCTGAATCACATAATTTCTTGCAAATGCCATTTATGTTCTTACTTTAAGAAAGAAAATCAGTGTGGCAGAGAAGAGCGCAAGCTATTAAGGTAATTATAATTTAATTATCTGCCCCACTAATTTATTTTTTCCTAACATTTATCATGCAGCAAAAGTAATTGGTGGTGGGGGTGTACGTCTTTGCTTGTGTGTGCATGTGTTCACATTTCTGTATATGAGTGAAATTTAACACAACACTGTACATATTATTTATTCATTGACCTCAGTCAATGGAGCGGATTTGAGAAATTATGTCATGTTAACTTTTCTACCTTTGCTTTTAGCTCTAACAAACATGATTTTACAAAGATCACTTCCACAAACTCTCCTTTTCAAAGAATCTTTACATATAGAGTAAACAAAATGGGTAACTATGGATATATCATAAAGAACATTGTCAAAATGACATTGTGGTGAAGCTCACTTAATGATGGAATAGCTAATTGATATTAGAGCAAAGGATCAATGTTGTAGCTCTGCCAAAGGAGAACGCCTTCAATAGTAAGACGTTTGTCCCCAAGGTCATATTCTGTTACCGTAATATTGACCTTCCTGTTCCTTCCTGACATTCTGTCCAAATCACATCCTGTTGTTATTGTACAGCCATTTAGGTATCTATCTTCTCTTTCATCCAATACATCCTCCCTGTGATGGCCTCTGTGGCGAGTTATCAAAGTCTAACAATAAAAATCTCTCGAGTATTGACGATTAAAATAACTGATCCAAATATATTATACTTGGAAATGGAAAAACTCATTATGTGGGCAGATTTACAAATTATATGCAACAATTTACTGCAGGTGTTCAACGGGGTCTTTGGTGTCTTGCTTTAATGTTTAATCCTTTTCTTTAATTTACACATTTCACAACCAGCAAAATACGGCCCTGTTACAGGGGTGCTTGAACTTTGTATTAAAGCTTTTTTTTTTCTTTTTTTTACACATTTCACAACCAGAGGCAAAACATTTCAGCCTCTTCCTTTTTATTTTATGAAGCCTCTTACTTAACATTACATCCATCAGTGTTATGTTTTCAGCTTTGCAGATATCGCTTGCAGGGTCAATGATTAATTTAGAAAGCGAGTTTGCGAGGGGGAGAATCATGACTGGTGAAAGTAACGTTAGACATCTGATTATTACAGCAGTTAAAAAGCAATAATGCATGTTACTTACAAGATCTGGTAAATTTGTCATGTGGTGCAGTGTAGTTACTTTGGGAAACTTTTTTTCTGACTTTCAGAAATGCTTGGATGCAAAACAAAGAATAGGCACCTCTTTGAGCAGCCACAAAGGAAGCCATCATCCAAGAAAACCCATAGAAAGAAAGAAAGAAACTCCTGTTTTAAGAGAAGTACAGTATAACGCCTTTAAGAGACAGTGTATGTGTGTGGGAGTGCATGTATGGAGTAAGTAAACAAGCTAGTGAGAGTGAGCTGGTATTATGAGTGACAGTGAATGCAACACAGCAGAGAAACGGATCTGCGGCGATCAGAAAGTGGGCAGTTTTAGCAGTAAATGTGCAGTGTGAATTACAGTTGTGGGTTATTAAAGGCTGCAACGTCTAAAGACCAAGTGGAGCTCCTTTGTGTTGCTTTCCAATTGATAGCAAAAGTGAAGGAGGTTAACCCCGAATGAGCATCAACTTCGGCCCTAGAGGTAGGTCTTTTGACTGTGGTCAGGGAGCTGAAGCAGGAACGGTTAACACTATTCCTCGCTGGTAGTTTTAGCAACACCTTTTCCAGCACTGTGCAGATTATGATACAGCACCACGCTGCCACAACGTCAGCACAATGCCACAGTCACTGTTGGAAATGACAGAAATCCACAGAGAACAACGCTTGCTAGTGTCTTCTCTGAAGACACCCGTCTCGAGAGCTGGAGGCGGTACGAAATTTGACAGAGGTGGACGCCTCATTATTCTCTATACAGGAAACACCGTGGTCTCAGTTTTCTTTAAAGATGCATAGAATAGTGTAAAGGAATTGCTGAGCATCCTGGATTCACCTAACTGTATAAACTTAATAAGGAAAAATAAATAGGACCAGTGGCGTAATGAGTCAATGCAGGGCCCAAGTGCAAGATTATCAAGCTGGGCCTTATGCATCACAACCAGAAGTGAATGAAAGAAGTGAAAGCATGCAGTTTTAAAGAGACCTGCAACAGCGAAATGCACTGCACAGTTCATACCAAAATGAAATGATTTGTAAAAGAACAGACCAGTGATATCGAAGAGCATGGCCAATATAGTGATAGACTAACCTACTTGAAGAAAGAAGCACCTTCACACATATAAAAACTAACTGGCATAGATGACAGGTGACAGCACACCTGCACACTGATGAAAACACAGTAGGTTATAATTTGCTTGTTTGCTGTCTTGTCACTTCACTAGCTAACTTTTATGTTTATTTTCCTTCGCAGTAGTAGATTCCTTCGCATGTGTCTACAATTGCAATTGCCCACAATTCCACACGTCCATTAATCCCTAAAAACGTGACATAGATATATATGTATGTAAGTTATTTTGTGTTATTTTAATGTTATTGTTTCATGGTGTCATGTATTACCTATGTATGTGATAACTGTGCTGCTGACAATCAATACACTTTTCAAGATTTTTTCAAAAACTGTAAATCACCGTCCTTGAGCATACAGTCATGCATTAAAATATTCGGTTAATGAGTCCAGCAGTAGGCAAAATTAGCTGTAGACACAGTAGCCTCCACTCCGTTGGTCACTCACACATGCACAGGTGCACACACATGACTTATTGCATGATCTCTCCCAGGCTGGAAATAATGAACCAGCTATGCCTATGTAAATGTAATTTTTTTTAAAAATGACTCTAATGGCCTGAAACATGTAAGGATGTAACCTCACTGAAGCACTACAATGGTAAAAGAAAATCTCAGAGACATCATCCAGTTTGACTAGAAACACCAAAATGAAAAATTCAAAAGCAACAGGAAACAAAATAGGTGAATAGAATCGGTTTAATAGTCTGGGTGGCATTTAGTGAAAGCTCCTCTTAGCTCTGGAGTGTCACACACTAGACACTGGGAATTTCTGAATTGATTCAGCAGTGTCAGTCAGTCCTGCACTTTGCCAGGGGCACTAATCCATGTGATGGAATTCATATGTCTACTTCATATTAAGTTCCCCGTGTTGCTTATTGACCTTTTCATCTAGCATTTTCCCCCACTGATGTGAGCTGGCCCCTTCACAAAAGCTGTCTGGGGCCATTATTTCGCTGCTTTCTATTCTGCTTCCGGTGAGAAACACTTGAACACTTAACACACTGCTCCTCTCCGAGGTGACTGGGGAGGAAGGCTTGAATGTGAAAGAGAACTGGCAGTCTGAGGTGTTTGTGTGTAGAAACAAATTTAATTGAATGGCTGAATGTAAAAAAAAGGACAACAAAAACAAACAAGTTCTTATTTGATAAAAGGTACAGGTTGTTACATCTAATACTGTGTGGTGTATGGTGTCTCTTTAGGGTGTAGCTCTGTTTACTGACAAAGAACATTTTATTTCTAGTTTTTGTCTAATTTCATACAAAGTACAGCTTGTTACATTTTATTTGTATGCTGTAAAATAAAGTGTGACCATTATGTCTTCATTTGTATTCAGGCATGGATTTTTGTAAAACAAAACAAAAAAAACAAGAGTTGTTAGGTTTGTATGCTTTTGAGCACATACAAGCAGTTTCCGGCTAATGCAGGCTGAATGACGGCTCTCTTTCAGACAAGGAGGAATTTCAATAGAGTCTGGATGCACATTTACATATTGTCACGAAAACTCTTATCACCATGGCACATTCATAGTACCACGCATTGTTATTTAGGCATCTGACGTTGTTTGCCATGATTGCGTGTGCCATCATTTCTTCTTCTGTTTGATGAAAAGTGATTCTCTTAAACACCCACTCAGGCACTGTGGCCATAGATACCTATTGTGTTTCTGTGTTTTTTGTCAGCAGCATCAAATCAAAGTCGACACGCATGACTGTTCCTGTTGTGAGACGTACATTTCCAACCTCTCTTTTTACACAAACACACACACACACACACACACACACACACACACACACACACACACACACATTCTCCCTTTCACACAGCTTTACACGCACACAGACACATTTTTCAATTTGCCTACATTAGCGAACACTACCACAAATGAAAGGAGAACCCTTGTCCTTTAACTCGAATATGATGAATGTCTTCTCTTCTTCACTTTGAAAAGATCTTCTCTCCATTTGCCCTTTTAGCCAGCTCAATACAGAACAGTACTTGATTAAATCCCATTAGCACAGTTATTTGGATCAAGGACCTTGATTAAAATGCAGAAATATGATTTTCCTGTAGCAATAGCCACCGGAATGTATGCTATTGTCTTGCTCTATGCATTAAATTAATACGTATATGAACTTGCCATACATATAAAAATCTTTATTATGATCAGGTTGTGTTTTAGCTCAGGATTTGTCAAATTATGAACTTGTTGCTGCTCTTTACCAGGCACATGCTCTGCCAGCTTTAAGATTTCACACTGCGTCACAGTTGTGTAAACTGAAATGTTTTGAGAAACTATGATTGAAGGTGATTGACACGTACAAGTTATGTTTTGAATGTATGCCGTAGGTTTAAAGAAAACTCTCACCACTGGGGCCAAATGAGGCAGTGCTGCATGTAGCTGCTGCAGTCCTAGAAATGGTGTTTTTAAGAGAGTACCTCTGCTATCTTTTTAATTAATATCTGCCTTGAGGCGACTAGTTAGATACAAACAGAAAAAAAGCCTTGGTGCATACCAATGGTCTGCAAAAAATCCAGTATTGGGTAAAACATTCCCTCTGTGGTCAAAATGAAAATTAATTTGATCAAGTCCTCGTCAAATGATAAATAATTCCGCGAATAATTTATCTTGATATATTTGAATGAGTTCTTTTTTGCACTTGTACACACAAAGAACTAATTTTACCATTCCAGTTAATTTTAAAAATCCATGTGTATGAAGATTTATCTGGAGACAACTACAAACACTCAGTCATGATTATTTTAGTTTTATATTTGAATTTTTAAAAAAGTTTCCTAATATTTAATCTCTTCTGCACCAAGAAAATATCCAGTGGCACGTTTTGGGGAAGTTTTTGTGCAATTAGGATGTGATCGTCCTGAATGAGCGTTTAGAAAGAGAGCAGTCTGGGAAACTTTAATCCTTAGACAGCAGTATGCCGATTGATGCGCAGAGTCACAAAAGCATAAAACCATATGTACTTCTGCAATTAAACAGTGATGATGGAATAGTTTCCTCAGATAAATGTAATGGTCTATCATTAGCTTGCATGCTCTGTCATTTTGTATTGAGAAACACTGAAAAGGACATTAAAAAGCCATTCCAAAGCACTAATACTTTAAGCACCAGTCAGCTCTAAAAAAAAGTTTGTTTACTATTCTTCTTGGGGGAACTAAACACCATGAGGGAGGTCACATCTGCCACTGCCAGTGCATGTCCCACTCTGAGCATCAAACGCCTAATAGACATTAATTACAAATTAAGAAAACCAGATTTGACTGAGCAAATGGGAATCGGGAGTATATTTCCCTAACCACAGGCCAGCGTTGAGAGAATTCATAGGCCTCTGAATTCGAATCTAGTCTGACATCTTATCTGAGAAGCATTAGTACACATAATTTCAAGCATTTGAGCAATTAGAAAAAAAAAAAAAAATAGGGACACATGACAACAGAACTGTACCATCAAGTGTATTATTTCCCACCTTATTAGACTTTCTTAAAGGGTAATTAGGGGCACATTAAAACAGAACTATTCTGTAAACTGAATTGAATTGTTTCCTACTGTTACTGGTTGATTCCAATAAGGCATGGTGTGTCTGCACCACAGTTTTGATCCATCCTCCACGTGTCTGCAGCCCCCATCAGTAGCGTTTCAGAAGCGTTTTAGCAGTGAAGCATTTTGCCCACCTGATTATGTTTACTTGCCCTGATTTTGTTGATTTGATCCTCTTTCCTTGCTCTCTGTGCTTCTACCATGGATAAGTACACTACGTTGTTAAATACTTTATTTTCTGTCTGTCTTCATAATTGTGAGTCTGCATGGGGTCTCTTATTTTGAAAATTGACTGAATTCTCTCTGCTGTCTCTGTGTCTGACTTCCTGCCCACTTGATCTACTCTGTGCTAAGTGATGCGGCATCTGTCAAAAATAGACTTGTGTATTTGAAGCGGAGCAAAGAGCCGCTTCTGGGACGTACCGAGGCGCTGCTGGCGGAATCACAAGCATTGTGTAGATTGAGACCAGCTCCAACTTGCCTGGTGGAATTTAGCCATTAGACCCTTATCTTTATTAGGTAATTACAACAGAACTGTACTGTAAACTAAAGTGTATTATTTCTCACTGCCAGACCCCAACTATACTTTATTAGAGGGAAATTAGGGACACATTACAACAGAAATGAACTTCAAACTAAAGTGAAATGTGTCCTTAAATAGTCACAAAAGGATACGACCATATGTACTTCTGCAGTTAAACAGTGATGACGGACTAGTTTCCTCAGATAAACATAATGGTCTATCATTAGCTTGCATGTTGTCATTTTGTGTTCAGAGACACTGGAACCCATCCGAAGCACTAATACTTCAAGCACCAGTCAGCTCTAAAAAAAAGTTTGTTTACTATTCTTCTTGGGGGAACTAAACACCATGAGGGAGGTCACATCTGCCAGTGCCAGTGCATGTCCCACTCTGAGCATCAAACGCCTAATAGACATTAATTACAAATTAAGAAAACCAGATTTGACTGAGCAAATGGGAATCATGTGAGTATATTTCTCTAACCACAGGCCAGCGTTGAAGAGACTTCAAATTGGCCTCTGAATTCGATTCTAGCTGAAGGGTGGAGTGCGACATCTTATCTGAGAAGCATTAGTACACATAATTTCAAGCACCAATTTATTTGCCTCTGAGCAATTAGAAAAAACAGAGCATGAGCAGTAATCTTTTGTGTGGCAAAAATGTGAACTAATGTAATGAATGAAGAATTATTTGCTCGAAGCAAAATTTGAACTCAGTGTGTGTGTGTGGCGGGGGAGGGGAGGGGGGGTTCGAGGTACATGCATATGTGCATTCAAAACCAGAGAGCACAATTGAAAAAGAAATTTAAAAAAAACATCTCTTCCAAAGTGAGTTGGCACTGTGAGAGTAAACAGTGCAATCCTATTTGACAAGGCAAAATTGGCTGCGTGGATGCTTGAAGGAACAAAAATATCATCTGCGTGAGGTTATCTCTTGAGAGAGGAGAAATTAAATCAAAGCCATGACTATCCATTCCTCAACCAACTCATACAAGGACAAGAGCAAACATTTATTAGTAATTACTTTTTTATTTGATCTTTTCATCTTTTTTTTTCAGATAGATCACAATGAACACAGCCTTTAGACAATAGCAGTTGAAATAATCCATACAAATGAATGTCTCTGGTCTTTTTCACCAGTTGGCCATTGTAGCGTGGAGCCCTATGCTATCAGTGTGGGCTTGGAGGGGGGGAGGGTGAGGGGACGACACTGACAAACATTGGGTGCTTGTTTTAACTAACCAAAATGGCATGTTGTCACTATGTGTGTTTGTGTGTGTGAAGCAGTGGCTGTCTTGAGTCTGTGTGCACCTGCATCAGTCAGTGAGTCAGAGATCAGAGGCGGTTAGCCACATTCACAGAGGCCCTATCCTAATCACTTGGTAAAACCAACAGTCTCAAGTGGGCAAAAATAGCCCACTCTAGATTTGAGTAATGCACTGCCAACAGTGTGTGATGCCAACAGTGTGTAATTAGACAATGAGAGGCCTTACATTAGGCTCAATCTCTAACATTGTGTTGACCTCAAGCAGCAGCCTCTGCTCTATTAGACAGCAAATAGCCTGAGAGGGGGGGCATGGCTTTAAAGAGTTCCTTCATTCCACTGGACCCAGCTCATCTCCTGCCCACAGCTTGTGAGTGTACAGACGGTGGGGCCCCGGCCAGGGGAACACCATTAGAGGGGACAGCACTTTAAAGGGATGGTTTGGATTATTTGATGTAGGGTTGTATGAGGTGCTGAAGCTAAACAAAGAACTGCTGTGGACAGGGTGAGCAACAGACGGTATTTCAGCCAATTAAAAAAGTACCACGAAAAAAAAAAAAAATCAATATTTAGAATTTTATCATCACTTTGCTGTCAAACAGCCTTTTCTGATGGGACATCACTGTTAATAAGCCAAACATTGCTCTCCCAGAATCAACCAAACTCCAAAGGCAAAGTCAGCAATTTTACCTTGCAGAACATGGGAGTCTTCTGCTACCTCAGTCTGTTGTTTATTTGTGCTATTGTGTGAGTTCAGTGAAACTGAACTATCTGTTTAAAACACAAAAGTCACTCAACAACACAAACAAACTAACAGATCGAGGCAGCGGTAGATCAGTAATCCCTGTGTTCTGTGAGGTTAAATGACTGATTTTGCCAGTGGAGTTTGGTTGGTTTCAAGAGAGTGATATTTGGCTCATATAATGGCGGTTTCCCATCAGAAAAGGCTATATAATCACAAAGCAGAGAAAATATTGTAATACGTATATCATATACCTAAATTGTTATTGATTTTTTTTATGTAGGCCTTTTTTAAAGTAGCTAATACTGTACATTTTGTTGCTTACCTATCCACAGTAGGACATTGCTAAGCTTCTGTGCTGGTACTCCTCTCTGCCTCTCCAAACTGGAGGCGTGCTGTAAGCCATCTACTGTAGCTAATACGCTGCTGATAAGTACCTCAAACAACCCTACTTCAAACAATCCAAACTATTGCTTTAAATGTGCCTAAAGTGTGACAGTGACTCTTTGTGGCAGCCAAACTGAGTAAAAAACAGAATCCTGGGGTGACCTCTGCGCTCTGTTTTAATTAATGCCCAAATAAAACAGAGACCACGGCTGTAGAGGTTTAATGTGAGTTGGAATTAAATCTATAGTACACAGGTAACATAAATTAGATGCGAAAAAAGGAATTGTTTTGTCAGACAATGAGGGCATGAAAGCGAATCAAGCACACACACAGTGCAGAGAATGCTTGATCCGGCATGTAGACTGAGCACAATGAGATAAAATGAAAATAAACCATGAAGACAAGTGTGGAAGTGTCACATTTGTCGGGGTAGTGTTTTGCCCTCTCTTTCAGCCTTCACTTTACCTTTAAGGGGCTATGCATTTAAATGAAAGGCAGTGTGCTGCTGAAGTGCCTGTGTGTTTGTGTGTGCGTGTGTGCGTGCAAAACAGCGTTTTTGCTTGGATCACAGTTGCAGAGTGCACTTTGAACAGCACGTTTTAACCGTTTGTGCCGTTTGTATGATGTGAATGTCAGGCTTGCTTGATTTATCCAGATATTTGAGAGAGATAAGAAAAAAAAACCTCATTTTAAAAATAACCATAAATATTTTTCCTCTGCCGTCAAATCTTCCAAGCCCTCGCTAAAAACAGCCTCTGCCATCTCCCAGGAAAAGAGCAAGGGTAAACCGAAACCAAATACTTTACAGACGAAAGAGAGGAGAAAAGCTAACAGTTGCTTTGCTCCTCGGAGGCGAGAAAGCAAACAGCTGAAGAGGAGAAAAGTAAGCAAATGAATAGTGAAATAAAAAAAAAAAGAAGATGGCAAGCAGGCAATGGCAGAATGACAGGAGAATGTCCAAACATGTACCTCGATTAAGAAAAAGACGCATGAACAGAAATAGCAAAATACTTAGATGTGACACGTCTGAAGGGTAGAAAATGTGTTATATCTGCTGTCACGATTCCAACTCAGCTCAGAAACACTTAAACACACCAGGAGCCATATGAATGTAAGTCACTGTTCCCTCTCATGGCTGCATCTTACATAGATTTGGTGATTGTGGACATTATTTTCCAGAACACATCTAATCAAATAGCCTACTGTTCTGCTTATTTTACTGTCAGAGTTATTAGAAAAAGCACCTCCCTTTCTTATTTCAGAGAGAGTGGCCGAAATGTGCCAAAATTTTCAAAAATAAATGTCTGTATCATTATTTTTTTTAAGAAAGCCTGAATGTGAAGACACTTGGTTGTATAAACCGTGTACCTAAACAGCTAAAGACATCAAATCCAAAAGTAACTTCAGATAGAATTTCAGATGTCAAGTTTCTCTGCAAAGTATGAGAATTCGAACATGTATAGAGAAGGAGTACATACATAAACAACACAGACTGCTGAAAAAGAACCTCTTTTGGTCCTTTATAGAAAATGCACATTCTGGTGGACCAGGGCTTTTATAAGCAGTCACAAGCTCCACAGATACAACAAGCTCTCCGCAGAGACAGTAAGGCAGTTTTATGATCACCAAGGAAACCACTCCACTTTCCATATGGCAGGTTTCTTTTTTGGAAAGAAAAGTAAAAACATAATGAAACACAAGATTTACGCATACTAGTTATTGTTAAAGAAAATAGCTGCCCTGTAAAAATCTGCTCAGTAAAAATATTCAAACTGTTATCTTGTGGTTGTTGCTTTTTGTTGTTGGTTTTTTGAATTGTATTCTCGATCAGCTGGCTCATTTAGCTTTCAACAGTTATTGTATTTGATCCAGCTGGATCTCAGGGTAAAAAGAGGCGACATCTCAAAAGCACTGAAGCCAGCCTGCAAAGATGCAGAATAGAGAGGAAAAAAAACACCAACAAAAACCCAAACTAAAGCAAACTCACAGAGTTCGACAGCTACTAAGGCAACTTTTGCCAAATACAATATAAGCCCATGTATATTGCAACACAACTATATATTAATTTAATAAAATACACAATATAGCTTTTGTACACATAACAATTTGGCTCAAATGCACAGAAATTGCAGTAAAATCAATAAAAATATGTCAATTTTTTGATGTAAACACATCTAAATTGGATACATTTACACATATAATGATATTATGTATAGTGATAATGTGAAGGGACATTTTCTTGTTTGTTTATATTTTTGGGATATTCATCTTCGAAACAATGGCAGTGTCCTTTGCAGTTCTTTGAGTTAACACCCTCGTTCTTTAACTGACCTTTAACTCGAGGACACTTTTTTGCTGAGATTCCTCATTTCTTTTTTTCTTATAAAATGTATAAATATTTTGTTAATATTTGGACACTATACATGGATTCATACATATAATCATCTATATTGTCATATAGATATTATCTTTTCACAGTTGAGGAAAAATGTCCCTTTTTATACAACTTGTGATTGCCTTAAGGCGTCGTCACACACATGATAATTCACTGTACACAAGGGACTGAAAGCTGATGATGTTCATGTAGAAGACAATTACACAGATGGCCAGTTGTGTGTAAGCTTTAGTGTGTATGTGTGTATGTGTGTGTGTGTGTTTGCGTGTGTGTGTAGGGGAATCAGTGCGTGTGAGTGCATCAGCATGTGTATGCGCAGAGCGTAGTGCACATGTGTAAAATTGGTGCGTGCAGCTACACCGGCCAGCAACATGAATGTTTAAATAGAGGCGTGAGACAGACACAACTTACACATGTGGCTACAAATGACAGGTGAAACATGGTTACACTGTTAATAATTCTCCTTCAGCGTAACATTTAAGCCCCTCTGAACGCGAGTCCATAACCAACCCCTGCGATTACACCCCTGATTAACCAATCTCTTCATGTTCAGATACAGAATCCGTCACACCTTTATTAAAGTCAGAAAAGATAAGGTGTATTGTGATCTTTCACTGTCCCAAACAGATTAGAATCTGCTTCTCTGCTTCCATGTCGATTGTCGTGTCTGACCATAAGTAGTCCTTTTTCGTTCAGTTTCTATGGCCATCACACATAACAGAAATCCGCCTACACACATTTAGATATGTAGGATTTCACGAGAGACCATGAACAACACACTTATGAGCTGGTGGGCACTTAGATAATAGCTTGCGAGGTGCCAGAGGCATAAGCCTCTGCAATTTGCTTAAGAATCCAAAACAAAGAGTTTATAAATTCAGCAGAATTCAGATGTTTGTTACCCAGTTTCTTTTTGTTAGGAGGGATCTTAGCACCGAAACTGGTGCCAAATAATAAATGTTCCCATTGTCCGTCCAGTGTCGGTACTTTTCAACAACAAATACAGTGAAAAGAGCTCCCATCATAAGAGCCATTTTTGATTTGTTTTGGTGACAGTGACAGTTTTGGCATGAGAGTTTTTGGAATAGCGTCATATTCCTCTCTCTACCTCCCTACTTCTTCTCCTCGCAGTCCTTTGTGTCACTTCCTGAGTGTGCCGGTGGCCTCACTTCCTCTGCAGTCCTGCAATAATTTGTCGATGTCTCTCACCACCTGGTCAGCGTCCATTCTGTCACGGTTGGTGTCAGGCTCCACCTGCTCCAGGACACACTCCATTTCACCTGTTGCCTCCTGGCTGATCCTGGAGCGGGCCTCCGCGAGCACCTTGGCCACTGGGTCTGAGGGAGGCAAGGGCGGGTAGCTCCCCTGGTCTCTGCTTTGTTTGGTTGGCGACAGGTACTGACCGTCAGGAGGCCCGTAGTGGCCAGAGCAGGTGGCGGGAGGAGGTTTGCCTTCAGCCCCATCGGCCGGGCTTTTGACTGAGGAGCAGGGAGACATGGTGGAGCAGCCCTTGGTGGGACTGCTGGATGCTGAGGGGACCTCTTGGAGCAGTGGACTAAGGGCGCGTTTCGCCTTCAAGTAGGGCTTGACATTGGCGACCAGGATGGTGTGGTCACGCCGTTCTTTTCCAAAAGTACAGAATGTCTTCTTGCCGTTGGGGTTGACAGTCTCGTAGGTCTCTGTCTCGGGCACGGTCTCCATCCCCGCCGGCACGAACATATTGTTGCGGTAGTCGACACCCTCTGCCTGGTTTCCTCCAGCAGGGAACTGGGGCATCCAGCAGCGGTCGGAATGACCCAGCACTCGGCACTCCTCTGTACAATTCACACAATCCTCATCTGCAGAGAGAGACAAAGGGATAGGGTGGATGGAGGGAGAAGAAAGTGATATTTATGTCAGTAGTGTGCATAGAATGGAGTGAAACCACACAGGAAGAAGGTAATAGAATCATAGTGCTGTTATGAAATTGAACTGTACAAAGAGTTTGAGCCCAGAGTTAGAGAAGTAGAGCCAAGCCTAATGAAATTATGTAAAAAAAAAGGAAGAGCCAGCTAAGGATGTCCCATTCCAAGCACTGTAAATGCATGCACACACGCACACACACCTTTCCAAGGGACTGGGGGACACCTGCTAGCATTTTCCAAAGCTCTGATCAAGGGGATGGCAGAGCATACAGAAGGGATGGGGAGGGAGCAGGAGAAAAACAACAACAGTTGAGGTTTGGCAAAGGCATAGTGCCGTTATCATAAATTCATGTCAGTGGGCTTTGAAGCCCTCCCTAGACAGAGAGACTGTGCCAAATGGCTTGTGCTTCTTCCCCGTGTGTTTGTGCCTGTTTATTTGTGTGCCCCTTGTTGTTGTTGTGTGTGCGCGCATGTGTGTATAAGTGCGAGTGTGTGTTCCCCTCTTTCATCTCTATTCAGAAGGATGCACACTCTGGCTGATTATGGGAGTGTTCATGCCTGTGTCAAACAGATCCAGAACTTGGTTAAAAAAATATTAATAAAATAAAAAAAAGAGGAGCACATTTTTTCTCTCCTCTTGGGCGTGAAAGTGAAAAATAGAGGGGAAAAAAAACTGAGCATCTGTTGTCCCATAAATGGAATTTTTCCATTGGCCGGGTGGGATGAAACCAACAGAAGACACAGACAGGATCCTAACAGTAGAGACTATACAAATGAAATTGGTACAACTAATCCCTCGTTTCTCATCCTCATCCACACAGTGTAATATACTGTAAGTTGAAACATCTCTGTTTGCTGCCTTGACAGGCCTCCATCAATCATTCCATTAGTTGAAGAAGCGCAAAACAAATCCAATAATGCCAAAACACTAGAGCTGCAACCGCTTCATTTTTCTTCAGTTCCAATCCGATTCCGATATTTTGATTTGGACATCTGCTGATACCAATACTACCAATACTATACCATACCGGTGCTCTTTTTTTCTTGATGTTCATGATTATTTATCATCACTATTATTAGCAACAGTAGTAGTAAGATTACATGAAGCTGAAACTAAACTTTAGCCTGGAAAGCTTGTGTAGTTTGTATAATGCAAGTGTAATTTAAGTATTCATATGTGCAGCTGACAGGCTGAGAGATGGACCTTGTTTGCGCAGTTTCCCATGATGCATTGCTGAAAGTTTCAGTTTGCTATTATATATTCCACAATGCCAATGTTACTGTTTATAATGTGTTTGTAATGGGTGTGCAATGTATTTGTTCAAAAAAAAGGTGGTTTATGGTAGTTCTTGTTGGTTAGCTTAGCATAGGATTTTCAAATAGAAAATAGGTAGTAGGCATGTGGCATTGCGGAATTATATATCGGAATGCAGATCAGCTTTGCAAATCTGATACCTGATGAATGCCTTATGTCAATACCTACCAATATGACTAATATGACACCAATACCAATATTGGATCAATATGGTACATTTAAGAAACTGGAATCAGAGAATTTTGACTTATTTTCTTAGAGAATTAATCAAATTGATTGAATGTGTAATAGTTGACAACTAATGAATTAACTGATTAATTGTTGCTGCTCTAAACAACAACAGCGTTGAATACTGCTCTCCAGTACAGTCTAAAAGGTTTCCTGGACAGGGTTCTAAACAAATGCAGCTCAGGTTAATTTGCATATTGGTTTAGATATATGGAATGCATCTCTGCCTGTTTGTTGAGCCAAATACTGCAGACAAACACCACACTTCTAATTTCGTACAGCAGTGCAACATTTGCTTGTTTGCTAAAATGCACTTTTTGGAACAAAAACAACAAGCTGCAACAGAACTGAGGCGGCTTGCTTTGTCAAGAGGAATTAGGCAAATCTATTCATAGGAGCTTAATTTTTGCATTGTTTATATTTGTATAGCCCAGTGAAAGTGTCAGAAGCACAAGTGGCAGACAGCAATATTTGAACTAAAGCACAGTCATAGACTTGGCAATTTCATGCTTTTAGAATGAACAGAAAACAGCTACTTGTCTTATTTCACCTCCTCTGCTCAATGAAAATATTAAAACCTTGATCCCTTATGATGAATCTTTGTCCTTGTGTCTTGAGTGTGGGACCAAAATGACCAAAATGACCATTTAAAACAGTGAATATTTGTCTTCTTTTAATAAACCTTGTGGCGCGTGGCTGAAACCTAAGTCAGTATTTTCACTGCTTTACTTTGCTGTAAAACAGCCTTGTCTGTGGTTGTTGTTGGTCTACCAATGCCTCGATCTGTTAGTAGGTTTGTGTTACTGTATGACTTTTATGTTTTAAAAAGATAATTAGGCTTCACGGAAGTCACACAATAACTCACAGGCAGCAATACACGAGATGAGTTTGGTGTGAAGAGAGCAATATTTGGCTTATATATTGGTGGTTTAGGATCAGAAAACACCATCTGAAAGCAAAATAAAGTGGTGAAAATATTAGAAATATAGCGTACATTTCAACTGACAGATTTTTTAAGGTGGAGCTTTTACAACTGACTAAAATACCTTTTGCTGCTGACCCTGTCCACAGCAGTTCTTTGCTTAGCCTCCATGTTGTTACCCCTCTCTGCTTCTTCAAACTAGGGGCGTACTGACCAACAACTACTGTAGATCATAAACTGACAATCACTAAGTACCTCATACAATCCTTTAAATCTAATACCATCCTTTTAACACAGGGATTAGAAACGTTCTTTCAAGCTGTGTTTTAAAGGTAACATTTAAAGGGGTCAGAATGAAGCTGTACAGCATTTCCACTGTTATCCTCAAGTAAATGTGAGAAGACAACATTACTTTTAGAAGCTGTAAAGCCACCCCGTCAATTCCATTACGTGATGCATGGACCTTTACAGCATGGTGAGAGTGCATGCTTAAAAGACCACAAACTTAAGACTAATACAATCTTTTTGTGGATGCAAATGAGCGGGCAGAGTGGATGTGCTTGAGTGCACTTGGCTGGGGCTGTCTTTGCCGTGTTGCGGGTCAGCAGCCTTGATTCCTGAGAGACTGCCCTCCTAAGCTGTAGAGATGAGCTTAACACTTCACAAATGTTTGAAGAAGCCAAACAGCGCTGGCAAAGAGAGCCTGACATTTCCCATGTCGAGGCAGTCATCTGAAGAGGAAATAAGGTGAGCGGGAAAGCGTGGGCCAGACCAGTTTGAGATGGACTACATTTAAATGGTGTGGGGGTGAGCGAATGCATCTGCACGCATCACAAGAGAAGTGTGTGTGTGTGTGTGTGTGTGTGTGTGTGTGTGTGTTTGTGCAAGAGCGACTTGAGATTTGAGCAAGAAAATATAAACAACGTGTCAAAAGCACAAAGATCGATGATATGGTCGAAAGCTTGTACATATATAATACAAACCTGAATACACTTTCCAACCAGAACACGCTATTACTGTAATCCATCACCGAGCCACAGAATATAGAGCCTACGTGTAGCCAAGCTTAACAGCTGGACAACCACTGCCAGTCACACACCAGGCTTGCATGCATTCCAGACACACACAATTAACTTAGCCCCTACAATGTCTTCATGCTCTCAGAGGTGATTGTCCATTCACCGTGTGCATATTAAAGCATAAATAATCCATGCAGACATATTTCCCTCTATTTAGTTGGAGGAAACCTCTGATAGATTATTCATGTCTCAGCTGCACGTTCAACCTTGAGGCGTTCTCCTCATATCTATGGCTAACAATATGACATATGAGAGCAGGGGTGACATTCATCTCCCTCCCTCCCTCCCCCTCTCTCTCTTCGCCATGGCTGTACCAGCTCTCTGGGATGGGCAACAGAAGCCTCCACCAAGGACACATTTGCCTGTGATGATTTGGCTACCAGGGGTGTGCTCAATCGCTGCCTCTCCAGTTTCCCTCTCAGCGCTGTGTATGGTCCAAGATAAATTACACTGATAGATACGGTGAATCATGCAATCATTTGTCACAATTTGATTCACCTCTCAGTCACTGATTTGAAACGGCGCAATGATGAAACACACTAATCTGCTTTACTCATTATTTCTGAACATACAGTAAATCTTGAAGAAAAAGACACATATTATGACATTATAATTAGGGGTGTCACAATATCTATGAAATTGAAAATCGATCAAAATGAGCTCTCAATTTCTATAATCGAAATCAAAGGCAGAATAGGCCCC
The DNA here is from genome assembly GCA_027495735.1 of Lutjanus campechanus. NCBI lineage: Eukaryota > Metazoa > Chordata > Actinopteri > Lutjaniformes > Lutjanidae > Lutjanus > Lutjanus campechanus. The sequence goes on from JAJHUR010139131.1 coordinate 39,426, forward strand.
TCTCCTAAAGATGACACAGTGTAGCTTAACAGCCATTAACTTTACATCACACTTGATACCTTATAGATGATCTTTTTAAAGAATTTGATGTAAGTGACGGTGGAAGGAAAAATCAAATACTTCTTCTATGCACACAAAAGACAAAGTAATCCTACTCCGCCTCTCCGTGGCTCACCCTTAATTTCTTATCCTCCGTCTGACCAATCACTCTTCATACCTAAACCTAACCATCCAAGCAATGAAGCCATATGAGCCAATCGGGTGAAAGGTCATTAATGACTTTGCCCACCTGAATAAAAAATGGTACCTGTAGCCTTTTTCCTGTAGCTTTTTTTCAAGATAAAAGTGCACATTTTAGAATTGTCTTTTGTGTGCTCATCAACACAGACTTTAACAAATTTCTGAACAGAATTTGAGAGAATAAACCTTTTGTGTGCACAGAAGAAGTCTTAGATATTTCACTTCAATTCATGAAAAATGGGAGCAAATACAAAAGTGTTCATATTTTTGTTGAGTGAATGTTTTGTGCGGATGTCCTCAATCCATCATAGCATTATTTTTTCTTTTTTGCCCCGTCATTGCTTTCATTTTTCTGCTGAATTTCTAAGTATTTGTGGCAAAATCAAAACCTCAAGATAGCTTGAACCTCGAGATATCAATCTATGTTTACAACAGGCAAACAGTATTCTTTATCTTTCAGTGTTCACTCTTTTATCAAGTTTGCAATCTTGGACGCTGATATTGTATGGCTAAAAAAGAAAAATGTGTCCTTAAATCTCATCTTATACACTGGCCCTGGACCAAATGGGAACAAATGAAAAAGACAGGGGATGCTGCACTGATATGCAGCAAGCATTTTAGATTACTCAGTATAAAGCATGTCCAAAGCAACTTAGACATCAGAAAGAAGAGATGAGGCAAAATTCAGCTTAATTTACAAGGAAAGTGTCAGTGACACTCTGATTGAAAGCACAGTTGATGTTCGTATCTTTGCGGTTCTATTGTAGACACTTGACCCGAATCCCTGATTAAAATCAGATATTTATTACACCTCTAGTGCCAACAAAAAGTTTAATTAACTCTGCACACTCTTTTGTACTTGTGGATGTTTTTTTTTTTTAACAGCGAGCAGCCGGAGCTATCTTACTACCTCTGGCAGGGTTAATTGCCTTGGTTTAGGGCAGAATAGCAAGACTGGGTAACAATGAGTTAGATAGGACAGCTATGTAGCTGCCAGTTATCTTTACTGCTAAGAGCACATGAAACAGATATAAAAGTAGCAAAGCTGCTCTGAGGAATCTTTGAGCAAAAGCAAAAGGACACACAGTGTCAAAGAAACCATTAACCGATTCAGGAGTCCCTTAATTTCAGCAACATTGCAGAGAAAATGGGGGGAGAAGTAAATGATCCCGGTTCACTGTGTTATTTGTCAACATCAGATATTGCTGTGCCTCCGCACAGCAGCTGGGGTGAGATAGGCCAGTGGAACTGAAGGATAGATGAATGACGGATTTGTTAATTACTTTCAGAGCCAGTGAGGTGCCTTATCTAAAATGTAAAAATCAGTCCCTACATGTATCTCTTTAAAGTGACTGGGACATTTTTAGAGACAGTTCTTGCTGAATAAATTATGAATAATTTGAATGAATAATTTCAATAACGAATTCCATTTAAAAGGAGGGTAGAGCATCTAAAACACGTGTAATGACTGCCCGATGTATTCAGACGAAGGCAAGGAGAGAACAACAGAGGACTACATCTATTGTTCATTGAAGCTACGTATGTACGTCTG
>JAJHUR010139132.1:1507-17268 GCA_027495735.1 Lutjanus campechanus
GACATAAATATAAAGGACTTATTCTCAGGTGACAAAAAGGAGGAGAGGAGAGGAGAGGAGAGGAGAGGAGAGGAGAGGAGGAGCGTTTTCTGAGCAGAGAGTGAGACCTCCTTCACATCTCTGGCAGGAAGTGTTCTCTTTTCAAAGGTCATCCTTCGCATCTCGACAAGAAATGTCAGCTAAAATTGGATTGAGGGGGGTAAATGAATTAATAAATATATAAACAAATCAGCAAATAAGCCATCAAAGCCGACGGAATGCCAAAAGACAGGAGGTGAGGAAGGCCAAGCGCTGTAGAGAGGGGGGCCAATGATTATTAAATTAAAAAATTAGCGGTGTAGAAAATTAATCTATTTATAAGCCCGGCAGCTCTGTTTCTTTCCAGGCCTGGAAGGACGTATACTGCCCGCCCCAACAAACACACACTTATAAAACACACACACACACACACACACACACACAGAAATGCCTGAGCAATGGAGCAAAAGGAGCAGCTGCACCTCCACGAGCAGACTTGGGGGAGGAAATGTGTGCTTTTGCATCCCCACTTTTTGATCACACAAATGCTATTTTGGAAGATTTGAGGCAAAAAAAATCCACCACAGAAAGAAATTGCAAAATGAAACAAAATGTTCCATTTTAGTGACAAATCTTATTTTTTGAAATGGTTCGCCTCTCATTCCCACAGTCTTCTCCCATTAAAAAAGTGCAGCTACCTAACGGGCTGGCAGTGAATTGAGGCTGAAGTCCAAAATGTTTATCTTTATGGATTATATTGATGCCGAATTGACAAGAACACTGTTGACATATGATGCCTTCTATTTTGTATTTCTAAGAGTTATGTGTTTTTATGTACACATAAGAAATTGCTAATATTTCATGTTTATCAAAGGGAGTTTGGTGTAATATTTCTTGTGGAGAGGGGAGGCAGGTTTACTTTAATTCAAGCTGCTTATACATACTTTTTTTTTTTTTTTTTACAAGACATCCTCACACCTAAACACCAGAACAGGCCAATTGTCAGTTACTCCCAAAACTGGAATACTGGACCTTAACTACGTTATGCACGTTAAGTGAAACAACTCACGTGACATTACACGCATGGTTTACGTTATAAAACAGTCGCTGTTTGGTTCGGTTTAGACACAAAACCTACTTGCTTAGGATCAGGAAAAGATTTTGATTTGGGTTAAAATCACTACATTATGTATTATGTCTCATGATGCAAGTGACGTTTGCACGACAACATACAACAACGACAACACACATAGTTTACAATGTAAGTTAGTTTTAGGCACAAAAACTACTTGGTTAGGTTTAGGAAAATATTGTGGTTGATTGTGATTAAAATAACTACTTTTTGTATGTCACGTGACAGAAATGATGTGATGGGTGTCATGTCCATAATGAAATTTTCAGTAGCTCAAGACTTTAAATAACTGTCTGTTTCACAATGGACTCGAACTCTGGTCTGCTGGGCGAAAGTTTGTTTGAACCCCCACACCCTCCCCTGCTCCTGTCAAGTTTACTACATCCACTAGGAAGGAGGCAACTAACAATAAACCGACATATTAGCTGGAATGAACTGCACTTTTGACTAAAGCACGTTTTTTTTTGTCAGAATGCGCATTTTGTCACAACTACAGAAACACTAGGTAACTGCTAAAAGCTCATTTAACTCAGTTTCTGACAGCAGTGTGCAGTAAATGCTTGCCATTTGTGTGCGTTTATCTGCCAGTCACTGCTGAAAGTACAGAACAACTGGTATTTTATAATAGTACAATATAAACTGAGCTTTATTGTAAAAGAGCAGCTTTATTGGTCATGATTGAAAGCTCTGTACTGCAAGAAATGGCACTATCAGAAATGTCCCTGCCATACTACTACTACTACTTTAACTAAACCTATAGGCACCTATGCACACACACACACAAACACACACACACTTCCACCACTTTGACTAAACTGTAAAGCAGACACAGCATCACCATCCACACAACTGCTTCTCAGTCACTGAGCTACAAATCATCTCCGACGCTCAGACAGAGCTCATTTGAATAAAGAATTATAATTATGTGATTCACATGAAATTTTCATTAGGTTGGGGTAAAAAATATGCGTTAACGGCAGCGGATGTATCTAGGTGTTAATATTGATGACAGCGTAGGCTCCCCAGCCAGAGGGCGACGAAGTGAATGCTAAACTGAACCTGGGTGTTTGCTCCTCTGCAGAGGAGGTGCGACTCCTCCTCTCCCCTTCTTTAATAATTCTGTTTGGCACAGATGCCATTGGGAGGGCTCGGCTACTCGAGAGGGTTGGCTAATTAGTGCAGCATCACTGGTAGCTACTGTCTGAGTGTGGGGGAGCTCTGCAGATTGACATTCAGGACCACGCAGAGGAGAACCAGACAGCCACTGAGCGAGTTGTCGCAGCGGATCAGCAGTATGGACGTCGTGAAATCTAGTCGTCATCTGTCATGTCGAGGAGAAGCTGCTAATGTTTGCCGCAGCAACATAAACTAATTGCTTCCTCCTTTTTTTCCCCCCTCCCCCCTTCATTTTTACAGCATTTTGTCACTTTTAAAAAGATTTTCTTCTTTCTGAAATGTCTCCAAGCCCGTTATGAGTAACACTGATGGCTGTAAGCTGCAAAAAACACACCTTTTAAAAATATGATGTCTCACTTTAAAATATCACGAGTGTCAATCTTAAGAGAAAGTTGTTTTTCTTCCATCCTGAAAAACCTGACATTTTAGAAAGGAGAGCTTTGTCTTTGTACAGCAGCCGTGTGCAGTTTTGTTGCATTAATAATATAAAGTTAATGAAACTTTGATCTAGGCCATCGCTGGTCTCAGGAAACGAGCAGTACAGCCTGTACAATCAGAGAACACTGTTTTACATAGCTTAAAAGGGTAATTATTACAGTATTGCATAAAATACAAACTTGTTTTATGAGAATACACGTTCATCCTGCTTCTCTCCGTCGCCGACTGATGCAACACAACAGGGATTCAGCCTGCAGTCAAGCTCTCATTCAAGCTTTTGTTCATCCAAACACCCAGAAAAAAAAAACAAACAGCCTCTTTACCTGGAAACACTCTCTCCAAGAAGACTGAGACAACATCAGCACTCACTTTCAAAGATGCCACCACGTATTATTCTGCACTTTCTGTGTTTATTATGTTGATCCAGTGCCTGAGACATCAAAGCCACCGCCGCTTATCACCAAAGGTATTCCCGAAATAAATGCTTCCCCTCGTTTGCGGCGGTTGAACTCCCTGTAACCCCGACACTGCCCCATAGCTGGAAGGTCACAACTCCACAGTGACAAATACAGGTGTGATCCGCTCCGGCCCTTCTGCATGTGTCTGTTCAGAACTTATTTCATGCTTTTCATCCCACCTGTGTAAATATGCATCTCATGGTCCACCGGTCCAATGCACCATCCCGTCTGCAGCTGAGACCTGCCGCAAAAATATAGTCCGGGCATTTTACCCCAAAGTGCAGGTCAACCTCACACAAACTGCAGTATAAACAAAACTCAGCAGATTTCCTCAATGTGTTCTGAATAAGAGAAGAAAAGTTTGTATGAGGGGAAAGTTTTAAAGAAACACCTAAAGATGATCCTACCAAAAATGTCTTCTTTTTTTTATTGCAGGCATTGCCAGATAAAGATGGTGGACCTCAAAAAATTACCACAGATAATCTGACAAATGTTAATCGCTCATGAAAGTTTCCTCCATTCCGATGAGGATGGCTGAACGGGTGAAGTTGTGGGTAGTCGCGTCAAAGCAGGATTAAAATGTACAGACTAATTTAACAGGGACCTTTTTTTTTGTTTTTTGTTTTTTTGTTTTACAATCTTACGAAGATTAGTTACAGATTCTGATGATGATATAAAGCGCAGCTTCCTGGCACAGGTGACAGGTATGATAGAGTCATTTTAAACATCTTATCAGGAGGATCGTCATTAATCTGTGGGAGTTTACAAACACATTTTTAAAGATTGTTTTTTTAATCACAATTTTCCTCACACAGTAGCTGCTCCCCGTCATCTGGTTTAAACCGGTCGAATGACCTCAACAAGCTGTTATTTTCTGTTTTCTCAGTGCACAAAGGAAAACACATCAATAATACATCTACATATTATACCAAAAAAAAATGAACAGGCCATTTTTGACAACTAAAAGTAGGAATTATAGTTTACATAACTGATCTGATCTGAATATGTTCACAAATATATCTGTTGTTCATTATCTGTTACTGTGATGGATATCTTTCAGGGCATAAAGGACAAAATTAGGGAGAACTGCTTGTTATTTGGGACTGTCCTGAATTTTCCAGGAAGTCTGGTCACCCTATCTCCATAACATTACATAATACTTCAAAGAGATCCGACTGGATCAAAGGCGTTTCTTAAACATACCCTGGTACCACTTTTTTCCTTCCTAAAATAATAATTTAAATCAACATCAATACATCTGTGTACTTGTATACAAGACGACATAAAGTGGTGCTAATCCATATAGACGCTGGCACTGATTAACGTAAATTCAAAACAGAATGATTTAAATATCACCTAAAATAGCACTTTCATGTTACTTTGAAAATATTCATGGCTACCAAATTGGCACAAATCGACATAAATGTTGGCAATGATGAACATAAACTTTAAATATGTTCGCTTTTAAGAGCTATTCATTACAAAGATGTTGCAAGGAAACAAACCCACTGGGTCATTTTGACCTACTTATGCATCTAAGGGTTATGAATTTCCTTTTTGCACATGAACTGTACTGCATCCAGCTCCATGTCTCGTTTAAAACACAGCTGGTCTGGTTGATTGTGGACAGCACTGAACCCTTTGTGTGGACATCAGACAAGAAAACATACATACTGTACATATATGCGTATATTTTTTTAAATAGCCAAAAATTGTGGCATCAGAAGTTTCTTAAGACTTTTGATTGCTTATAAATGACATATTTAGGTGACTTAAAGGTTTCTGTTGCAGTTTGTGTTGGGTCATGTCATATAATGCATGTACTAATAGTACTGAATGTGTCTTGATATACATATTCAGCACTGCCTCGGGCTGAGAGTGCTCATTTGAAATATCTGAGCCTGCTCAGTTTCCCGTCTTAGCTCTTTGGAGATATTATCTTGGGGCTGTGACCTTTGACTCAGATCTCACTTGAGCTTAATTTACATTTTAATGCAAATTACTGAGAGCATTTCTATTTTTTTTATTTTTGTCAGTTGTTGTCGTTCCAAGTAGCAGCATACCTCCAAATCCAAAACCATGAAATATTGTGTAAGCCCTAAAATATACCAAACCTAATCTATTTAAAACACCTTGACACACCTGCATTTTAGCTCTATGGTATTACTCGCTACGAGATCTTTTTTCTGGGCTTCCTCTGAGAAAAAGAAATATAATATATACATATACATATATATATATATATATATATAAACACAGTAAAAGGCTCCTGACATCAGTCCAGTGCTGCAGCTCCCTCCATCACACCAACCACCACCTTCCGTGTCCTTATGTGTTGATGCTTTTAGTCTTGTTGGTGATACTAAGAACTAATGTTCTCATATGAGTGCATGCTGTAAATGTTTCAGCTGAAGTTTATTGAATGTTATGTAGGGATCAGTTCTGTCAGTGCTGCTGCACGGATTCTTGAGAGCTCCCTCAGAGTCTTTTCAACCAAATCTGACGGTTGTGTAACTGCAAAATAAATGGTCAGTTCTTTCACAAGTACCATTCACTGAAATCAATGGCCAAGGTTAGATATCAATTGATGGAATACTTATTCATGTAACAACTTTACTTTTTACTGAGTGTACAAAAAATGATTTCCAATTTGTTTCAAATGCGTCCAAGCATGACTCGAGTAGATCCACAATGCACATGCTAAACAGTTAGCCTCACTGGGAGTGAACTGGTCCCCTTTAGCTGCTGATCTGACGTGGTCAGAGAGCCTTTTAAACTCATGACTGATGTTGTGAAAGCTTTGCGTCTTGGTTAAAACTACTTGGTTAGCTTCTTAATAAGACCATGTTTGGCATTACCATGACTACACTGTGTTAGGTATGTCACATATCACATGTGTACAATACTGATTTGAATTCACAATAACTTGTGCAATGATTTTTGTGCAATATAGACACAATTGTTATTAATTACACTGTTATATATGATTATAGCTCGATGCACATTTTTGTGCATAATTCATTCTTTTATTTCTATTCATCTTATATTTTCTACATGTTGTAGTTTTATATTTTTATATTGCTGTTATATATTTTAGATGAGACACACGCACCTTTACATACTTCTTATTGTATATATTTGTAATTATTGTTATTGTACTTCTAATTTTTTATTCTTGCTTTTCTCTACATTTCTATTCTTAAACAGGAGCACCTGTAACATCAACAATTTCTCCCCGGGGATCAATGAAGTATTTCTGATTCAGTCACTTGTCACTAAAGCGACTCCCAACACAAAAGTCACATGTACATGTAAGGCTATGTGCCTTCCAACTTATAATGTTTAGATTTTGTTTTCACATGGGACATGAATCCCGGTCTCCTGGGCAAAAGTCCTGCGTTTGTTTGAGCTGCCTGTCCAACCCGTCTCCTCTACGTGCGTACTTCCTCCCTCTTTATACGACATCAACAGCCCAGGGCGTCTTACACAGCTGCGGATAGGTTTACATTGAAGTCAAATGAAAAGCCTATAGGGCATTGGTTTCAATTGCAAACTGGTACCGTCCGCGACTCATACAGACGCTGTATGAGTCGCAGAGGGGCGGTGACGTTTCATCAGTATCTGGCAAAGTTGGGAGCGAGACTGGGCTGATGTCATTCCAGTTCTGTCTCGCCTACACCTCTCTACTGTCTGCTCGAATCAACTTTTTGATATTAGCGATGGATCAAATGACTACCTGCAACGTAACAGAGAATTATCCACAGCTCCCCTCAGCTCTACAGACCATTTTAGCTGCAAGTTCACTGTGTTAGTTTAGAGAACTGAAAAAAAACAACAAAACAAGTTCTGTGTGCTATTTACCCAGCACTCAACAACAGACAGGTAGAGCTAGAGAGTCTGATATTTCTCTCAGGAGCTGGTGGAACCAAACGAGGGCAAATAGGAGAGTAAACACCGGACTTACACTCAAAACGTGGCCGGAAACAAGGCAGCCACTCATTTCAAGAAATGCCCAATAGCATCAAATGTTAAATGTCTGGCACCAGGAACACAACTCCAAATGAATGCTAATGATGCTCCACGTCTGCATTTTGTTTGCTAACTTTGTTAAAGTTGGTTGCACTTTCAGCACATTTTAATTACATTCAATGAATCACTTTTGGCTGTGCTTGTGATTTCTGGGCTGATTATATTTAGGCTGCAATTAATTGTCTTTATCCTCATAAACTTCATAATTTGCTGTTTGTTTTCAATCATTATTATAACTTTTTTTTTTTTGTCAGAATGACATTTGTGTGTTCCACAAAGTGTTTTTTTTTTTTCCTGAGGCCAGCATTTTTTTTTGAGTTGTTTGCCATGGGAGCACTGCATTTTTTACACTGGGCTATAAACCCCGTCAGTGCAACAAGGCGGTGAAAGTCTTTTATGTGCTGAGACCTGCCTGTTTGGCCTTTTTTCTCCTGCTCACTGAGAGCTGAAAAATGTTCATACTGTCACTTTTTACTCAGCCATCCAATCACAGTGGAGGACGAATGGGACAAATCCTGCTCAGCTCTGTCTAACTCCAGCTATTGAACCAAACAATGGTAGACTACTCGCTGACATGTTTCTCATGCCATGTGTTTGGGAACAAGATCCAGAGAAAATATTTAACCTTTTCTTGTCATTTTTACATTCAGTATGTGTTTATAACACAAACTGTCTTGAAATTTGGTCCATCATAAGCATCTCAGCTGAAAAAAAAGAAAAAAAAATGCTGCAAAGCAATCTTGAAGCACTCCCAACTGGGCATTTTCAGAAGAGGAGCTGGGAAAGAAAACACTTTGGCGGACACAGTCCCTTAGCTTTTCTGATGTCAGAAAAGTGCCTCTAGCCCTTTCACCTCCTAAGGTTTCTCCAAATATCCAAAAACATTTCGCCTCACAGAAGAGGACCCACTTTTCACTTGTCCTTTTCTCTGATTTGGGTCATAAAACATTCTCCTTTTAAGTTTAATAGAAATCCAGATGATGTTGGCACAATCTAAACGAGGGCGAGCTTTATGTAAAACGCAGAGCAGAAGCTGACAGGCCACTCAGTGATTGTCTCATTTGTTTACAGTAATTACCCAAATGTCTCAAAATCAATGAGGTAATGATTTATTAATGCCAAAATGTGGAGCATAATTAAAAATAGAATCATTTGCACAAAGCAAATGAAGTTTGCCTTTTCTCACAGGCCTGCCTAGTTACACATTCAGTCCGTTCGCTGTGCTGTCGTCCCCACAGCGAAGCAACAGAGTGCAGCGTCAGCCGTAGCGCAGTGCCCCTGGAGAAGAGTTTGGGGGCTAGTTGACAGGTCGAAAACAATCACGTCATAGCCGGTAAAGCCTCAGTTGCTGGTTGTCTTCTTTAAGCCTGTTTTACTGGTGAAACTGATGAATTTGTGAATTGTCAGCAACATGGTTATCTTCTCTTCTAAAAAAAAAAAAAAACTGAGTCATTTATGAAAAAGAATAAATACATCTCATGATGAACTGATGGATGTGCTTCCCGGCTTGTATAGTATTATTGATAAGGGAATTAGAGTGAATGTTCTCCCTCCTGAGGCAGTTCAATCACTGGAAATACAGAGTGAGAGAGAAGATCCATAAATGGTGCTGGATGTAGGTACCGTATAGAATTCATTTAGTCAAAACAGCCAAGGAGAAACTTCAAACAGCTACCACTTCATTATAATCGAGAACATTACTCGCCCCAAATCTGCATCAAACATCGGTATAAGGTTGGCTCTGGGGAAGAGGGATAAAAATAGTCGATTCTTTAATCTCAGAGAAATCCTCTGGTTGAGGTATACGTGTGTGCATGTGTCGTGTTAATCTTCCAGCAGGATTCCTCTCATCTGCTTTCAAACCTGTTTACTCCTCCTCCACATCTAGTCAGGTTAAAATAACATGAAACTGGAACTACTATCAAAGTGCCCTTGAGCAAAGTACACAACCCCGAGCTGTCTTAATGAGTCTAACTGTTTGTCAAAAGTGTAATATCACCTTCGGATGATAGAGAGTGTTGAAAAACTGCATGGAGCTCAGTGGAACATGGGAGGCAACCTGAGTTCAGACAAAGAGCAAGTTCTGAATTCACACCATTTGCGCAAACTCGACCACCATTCACCCCAACCCAAGTACTGCACCTGTTAGCTGTGAACTAGCTAGGAACAGTGTGCACAGTGTCTTTTGCCCCTTTTTGATAAAGGCGGTTCCAGGGCCGGTTTGGAAGCAGATCCTAATTTAGAACCAGTTCTGTGTGTTTCAACAGCAAACGAACCGTTCTTTGGCCCTGATAAACGGTACCAGAGTGGCACCAACTCTTTGCTGGGCCAAGAGAGTGAGAACCACTATGTAAGGGCCTGAGGGCGGGACTATAATAAGCAACAAGGAGGAAATGTCTGCCACTGTGATTTTGAGATTTTAATCCAGGCTAAGTAACCATGAGATTCCCCATATGCAATCAGTTTATCCAAATAACGGGGTTTGGGGATGTGAGGGGCTGCAAACTGGTGTTACATCAAATTTGGTTACCCACCAGATCCTGCAACCTGCATCATTTGAGGAAGTACTCAGATTCTTTACTTACATAAAGTATCTGATATATTAAATACATTTAGTAAAGTACATCATCAATATTGATGAGTTAATGCATGAGCAGAGTTTTAATGTATCAGTCAGTCGCAGCCTGATCTGAGTACATCTTCTAACAATGCAGGTCACATAATCTAATGGATTACCAAATACAGTGTAACACCGGGTGAGACAGCAGCGGTTAGCTGTGGTACAGTCATGTTCTGCTTGAGTTTACTTCAGTGTGATCAATCTGCTGGTAAAGGCAGATGTAATCGTTCATTTCGGAGGCTGTAATAGTTGTAGTTAATATTAGTCAAAAAGTAGTTGTTCTGCTTTTTCTTTCTTTTTAACGCAAATGGTAACCAGTGTTCCAGCGCGTTACAGCCGCCTACTGTGTCAGAGTGTGAAGTGCTTGAAGTTAGTGTTGCGAGGAAACTGGAGGCTTGTACTGTTGAGTTACATTTCTAGTCTGTTCTGGTTCTCAAGTTGAACCAACTGTGAACTGGAACTAGCACCAGGACTTGGATCTTGTTGGTCAAAAAGGGGGATTTGTGTCTTTGTGATTAAACACAAGTGAGTTCAAACTGAAACATTTCTTAGTTGCACGGATACTTTTTTTTGGCTGAGTCAAATTTGCATCCTCTGTCTTTCCAATCAATCCGTATGAAATAGCATCGCCTCTATTATTCCCCTCTGGTCTGTCTGATCAACCTCGACACACTGCCACAGTGGCGATTCTGTGAAGCTGGGATTCAGACAGAGCTCACAATTACAATGTTATGTGGATTATTAGCAGTAAACAAAAGAAAAGTCAAGGGATCACCAAAGTGATTACAATTTAGTCTGAGGGGAATATTAATGTCTTTACTAAATTTCACTGGGGGAATGTAAATGTATCCTAAACTACTGTATTCAGTGTTTCCCCTATCCTGGTCCTCAGGGCTCACTGCCCTGCATGTTTTGGGTGTGTCTCTGCTCCAACACACCTGATTCAAATTATCAGCTCGTCATGAAGCCCCAGCAGAAGACTGATAACGAGCTGATCATTGAATCAGGTGTGTTGGAGCAGGGAAACATCTAAAACAGTGAGCCCTGAGGACCAGGGTAGGGGAAACACTGGTATTGTACTTAGGTTCATATTCTAGGTACTTTACTTGAATGTTTCCATCCAATGCAAATATATACATGTGCTTTTACTCAGCTTTAGTTACTGAAAACCACGTATCTCCAAATTTGGTAATTTTCTAATAAACTGAAGGATGAAGTGTTCCTTTGCAGGTTGAGAAAATTCTCTTACTTATTATGACAAATAGACTCTTTAAAACCCTCTTGGATCATCTGGAGAATGCTTTGTCGCAAAGCTGAAAACAGGTCTGTTTTTCTGAGCTCATTACAAAATAACTTCAACTACCCAACAGTATATAGGATAGTTTAAATTAGCCCAACTTTAAACATCCACAGCAGTAAAATACAAAATGCACATTAATGCAACATCCAGAGAAAATCCATAAAACATCATATATATAGTAGCAAAACACTGACAGGGACCTTTTTACTGCACAATAAGACTTTTTACTTTTGACGCTTTCAGTAAATTTCTCTATACACTTAAACTTTTTAAGTAAGTTTTTTTAAATACAGGGCTTTTACTTGTAGGGGAGCATGTAGTGGAACATTTACACAATGTGCTGTTGCTGTTTTTACTTAAGTAAAGGATCAGAATTGTATTGTATGTCATTGGTTAAATGAGACTTATGACCTGCTCGTGACTCCAGATGAAAAGTCAGGGGATCACCAAAGTCAGCAGGATGCCTCCTCTGGGCAGCATGGATATTTGTGCAAACTTTCAAAGCAATTTCTAAAATCTGAAAATGTCAACATCATGGTGGCACTAGATGAAATGTCGAGGGATGACTAAAGTCAGTTGGCTCATTTCTCCTGGGTCAGTCATTGTCTGTAGTTCCGGAGATTCAGTCTGAATCGGGTTGGTGGTCAACCGGCCGACCAACATTACCATCGTCGAACCATGTCACGCAGCACCCAGACACCTTTTTGCATATGAGCTCTTTCATTCCAAAAACCTACCCACTCATTCAGTGAAAAATTGCTACCTGAGTCATTCACTTTTTGGGGATACATGACGTTATCTTCAGCCCAATAACTGTTCCGTAAACAAAGGCCTTATGGTGACTCATGACGTTAATAACAGCCCCGTAATATCTGTTACTTTAATTCCAGCAACAGCTGCGAATGACGGGGAATGATTACTTTTAATAAGGGCTTAATCCTGCCTTTTCAGTATCTTTTTTTATAAATCCTGCTATCAGCAATAATAACACCGACAAATTAGTCTCTGTGTAGTGGCATTGTTTGACTGATTCTAATCTCAGCAGCGATTTTGTGTTATTTCTGCTTTAGTCGATAGGGAAGGGCAGTGAGATGAATGAAAAAGTAGATGAAAAGGGTTATGAAAGGCACGACACCTTACATCTGAGCCAGTAAGTCAGGTTAGCGCTTTTACGGTTAAGATATTAGTTACTGGAATAAGTCTCTGCAATATCATTTGAGGCTTCGGTTTGTCAGTGTAATTAATGCAAGACAATATTGTGCACAGTCATCCTTCTACTATGCTCCTGATTGCAAAGGAGAGACGTGAGCCAGCGTTCCAAGACACAAGAGAATGAAGCCTTTAAGCCATGATTCTGATTATTTTTCCAGATAGGTATGGAGATGTTAATATAGACTGAGTAATGTAATGAAAATTGTCATCAATCTAATGAGACAAGCAGAGACAGAACAGCCACCGGGCTGACAGCACTGCCACAGGTAGACTCGAACCTTTTAGCCATAAGTCTGATTGCGTTTGTTAATTATGGAGATGAAATATGCAGAGCCTCAGACGAAACTCGGTGCAAAAAAACGTCTTTGTTCCAGGAGACAAACAGCGGGGAGAGAAGCGGGAGGTTTTTTCTGATAGTGAAGCCAGGCTCACGGTTCCCATGGAGAAAAAAGTTTGCTGCTTGTTCAGCTGAAGGTACACACTGCCAACCTGTTCTGGCCTGCTGCTTTATGAAATGCCTCTTGCTGAAATCGATAAAATGTTAGAGTTGATTAAAACACCAATAAAGACACCCGGGAGTATTTTTCTTCAGACGACTGCGAGAAACATTTTCAGCCTCTCTTCCGGTCTTGTTTCTCAGAGTGCTTTTCCAGCAAGCAGGCGAGTCAACGGAGCATGATTATAGTAAGTACACTCAATTTTTGCTTTTTTTTGCTTGCTACATTGTTAAACGTCAGCGTCCGTAATGGAAAAGTACTCTCCCATGCACTGAGAAATGAGAATTGTTGGAACAACCTAAAACAACCACTTCAATTGATAACACACCAATGGATTAAAATTTTCAATAAGATGGATGAACACAGCTGCTTTTAGATGTGCTTTCACGTCAACTTAAATTTAAGGCATGTCAAATTAAAAGTTTCCAATTTTCCAACTCAGTTACTTGCTTGACCCACAAGTAAAATGTTGCTCCTTCACAACCTAACACCATGGTTTCAGGAAAAGTAGTTTTCTTATAGTAACCTTAGACTGGACTGCACCAACAAAAATCAATTTAATTGTAAGTTTAGTTCTAATCAGAGTTTAGTAAAACTAGGTTTAATATAAGTAAATACAGATTTAAAGTTATACAAAACTTGCTGTTGCATAATTAAAAACTAATCTCAGATTAAGAAATCCAAGTTTAGTGACATAGACCAACACTGAATTGAATTGAATCAATATGGAGAAGCTTGCTACCCTCAGTTAACATATGTAAATAGATAGATTTGAGTGCTGTCAGGACCTAGCTAGTGGGAATAAAAGAGTGGGGAAAACTTTCACTAGCTAGCTAAAAAGTAAGAATAAAAGTTACATTCGTTGGTAGCTAGCTAAAAGGTTTACAAAACATTGCATTGTTTGCTAGCAAGCTGAAATGTAAAAATAAAAGTTATATTGTTTGCTAGCTAGCTAAAGGGTTTACAAATTATTAAATTCTTTGCTAGCTAGCTTAAAGGTTTACAAAAATGCTACACTGTTTGCTAGCTAGCTAAAAAAGTAGCCCAACTTAACATTGTTTGCTGGCAATCTAAAAGGTTAGCCTAGTTAGACCTCTTATGATGGCTCAGAAAGCTCTAATTTCACCTTCTTTGAGAAAAACTTGAATTGGCTGAATTATTAACTGGTATGAAGAGATGCATCATTAAACTCTATTGAGATGAATCTGTCCTTTAACTTTCTTCTAGGAACTTGATGATTTTTCTCAGGCCATCTCAAAAAGGCAGCCATTTTGAAAGGTAATCTCTCTAAATGGTGTTTAAAGTTAATACTAGATCACAGTTTAAAGTCTTGGTGCAACACAATTAAACTTACTCTACATTTACAGTTAAAACTAAAGTGAAGCTTAAAGCGTTTTAAATGTAATATTCCTCAGTTGCAAGCAACTTTAAAAGTTTGTTGCAACATAATTTGAAGTTAAAACATAATTTAATCAGGTTTAAAAAATAAATCTTCTTGGTGCAACCCAGAGTCGGTGTCTTATTTCGATTTGTTAACTATACTTCATATAATTGATAACCTTGACTAAATTACAGCCTACAGCTGTTTCAGTTCAATGATTTTATGAAAACTTAAACAAACAATTAAACCAATTCAGGTGGGTCTTTTTTTATATCTGACATATTATTCTTTCTTGTCTAGACTTGAACTTCTCTCTGAATCAACAGAAGAAAGTGGTGCCTTACCGGCAGGGTGTGTGTGTGTATGTGGAGGGGGGTAGGAAAAAATCGAGGACATTATCATGTCAGGTGCACAATACTAAGAGAAAGCTAACTGATACACTTTTACTGAAATAAGAATAGCAGGTAGACGGAACAGGGTGTAATTTCAAGTTGTTATAATCCACAAAGGGAGACTGAGATCACTAAAGCAGAGAGATGAATGGAGCTAATTTAAAATACAACATCATGTCACCTGCTACTCAGATACACTTTTTACAGTGTGTGTTTGGGCAGACGTACTAATGAATCTCAGAGGTCTGACCAGGTAATTTTGGTTACTTTGGTTCAAGCAACATTGGCTTTCAATAATGTCCATCCAGAAAATAAAGACATGACGGTAGTCAAGGGGAAGAAACTGAAGAAGAAGAAGAAGACTGTGTGTTTTTGGCCTTTTTCTCCCAAAGCTGGACTCTTTAAATCCCTCGCTGTGAGCCTGACCAGCTGAGTGCTTTTTAGTCATAATCCAGAGGTTTCGGAGAAGTGATCGAGGCATTCATATGAGGCGGACCTGCATCCAAATCCACTGCTGCCTGGAGCGGGCAGCCAGACCAGAGTGCAGCACTAGGCTTCTGCCTTGCCCATTTGTAATTCCACTGTCCCGAGGACTGGATTAAACATTGTTTCAGTTAATTAAAACATTTCTACTGAGCCACAGGCATAGCCCTTGTTTCTGTCTTTGCCACAATGATTGTTTCTCCCCACCAATAACGCAGACAACAGCCATGGGAGCTGTGAGAAAACGGACATAACTCTTTAGAGCACTGAGGGTTGTGCAATCAAAGCTCTTATCATCTGGATGTGTAGCAGGGGAATCCTGCTCTGCTGTCAGAAGCTGCAGGGGGAACTAATGTAGAAAGTCCACTTTTTCCTGAAGACTTGGTGAACTCCTAATAGACTTCCCTGAGAAAAACGGTTTAGAAAAATTTAGTTTTGTTCGCTTTAACCCTCAGGGGTTATTTGGAACAGTTTTGACCTGGATTCAGAGTGTCTATTCGTGCTGTAACACATTAAAAAACATAATTTGCAATTATGTTAGTGCATAGATGCACCAGTCCACAATAGTGATGTGCTGATGGTCTCCAATATAGAGACCTGTATCCGCACCTCTGCTCATCTCTGT
>JAJHUR010139134.1:2950-14819 GCA_027495735.1 Lutjanus campechanus
CAACACGTATCACATGTTCTAACACGTTTCACATGTTCTAACACGTATCACATGTTACATGTGATGTATCACATGTTCTAACACGTATCACATGTTCTAACACGTTTCACATGTTCTAACATGTATCACATGTTACATGTGATGTATCACATGTTCTAACACGTATCACATGTTAGAACATGTATCACATGTTACATGTGATGTATCACATGTTCTAACACGTATCACACGTTCTAACACGTTTCACATGTTCTAACACGTATCACATGTTCTAACACGTATCACACGTTCCAACACGTATCACACGTTCTAACACGTATCACACGTTCTAACACGTATCACACGTTCTAACACGTATCACACGTTCTAACACGTTTCACACGTTCTAACACGTATCACACGTTCTAACACGTTTCACATGTTCTAACACGTTTCACATGTTCTAACACGTATCACATGTTCTAACACGTATCACACGTTCTAACACGTTTCACATGTTCTAACACGTATCACACATTCTAACACTTTATCACATGTTCTAACACGTATCACATGTTAGAACATGTATCACATGTTACATGTGATGTATCACATGTTCTAACACGTATCACGTGTTCTAACACGTATCACACGTTCTAACACGTATCACACGTTCTAACATGTATCACACGTTCTAACATGTATCACATGTTCTAACACGTATCACATGTTACATGTGATGTATCACATGTTCTAACACGTATCACGTGTTCTAACACGTATCACACGTTCTAACACGTATCACGTGTTCTAACACGTATCACGTGTTCTAACACGTATCACATGTTCTAATATGTTCTAACATGTATATAATAAAGACCGATCGTCTGTCAGTCAGATTTGAACTGATTTAACAGAAAATGATCTTGATGACGTCATGACTGAAGCTTTGTCTGATTTTACTAATAATTTATAAACTGAAGGAACGTGTTCACAACATGTAACAGAGTATTTTTACTGCAGTAATCTGAGTACTTCCTCCAACACCAAGTACTTTATTACTCTTACTTACTGACTTCAACAGAAAACTGATCTCTGACATGTCCTGAGTCTGTGTGTGTGTGTGTGTGTGTGTGTGTGAGTTTCTCTGCTCTCTTTGTTCAAACGGATTCTCAGCTGCGACACAAACCGGAGGTGACATCTTTGATCAATTAACAAAATAAAGTCAAAATAAAATCAGACGGTTAAAAAGATTAAAAACATTAGAACGATAAGAACAGGAGAACGTTCTGTGTTCTTACCTCAGAGTACACCAGCCCCATGTCCGCCAGCAGAAACACACCTGCACACGTCAAATACACACACACCTACAACACAAGCACTTCCGCTCCGGCATTTCAAAATAAAACGCCTCGTGCTTTTATTTTCCTAAATGTAGGTGGTGGTAGTTGTTTTTTACAAATAAAGTTTGGGTTTGAATGTGTTCGGTGCATTATTTTTGTTTATTAAAAATACTTTAATGTTTTTATTATTTATTTATTTATTAGATATTATTGATCATTTTATTTATTTTTTATTAAATTATATTATTTTTAATGTATATATTTTTAAAGGAAAACAACAACAATAAACAAAGGAAGAAAACAAACACACAGAGCACATCCTCAGATTTATTAAATTAAATATGTAAAAGCATATAAACTCTGACATTATTATAATTTACCCTTAAATCAGCAAACACACATAAATATTATAGGAAATTAATTAACTGCTATTTTCTGATATGTTGAGGCTGGAAGACAAAGTGTGTCAGAGACGGTGAAGCAAAAGGTTACAAAACGACTCCTGCACACTGTTTCTGTACAAGACCTTCATCAGACCTGATGAAGACTTTCTTCAGACCTGATGAAGACCTTCATCAGACCTGATGAAGACTTTCTTCAGACCTGATGAAGACCTTCTTCAGACCTGATGAAGCCGGTCGACGCTATGTTTAAATCTTACCGGCTACGTGCAAAGGCTGATATTTCTGCTAAAAACATGGCGAAAATGGCGTCTTTTGCGGTTAATTTTTAATGTGGCGGCTTGCAGACACTTGGATTACACCACACAAGCAGGATGGAGACATTTTGTGTTTGTTTTGTGTGCTATTTTTAACGTTTTATCCGTGGTCACCATTCACTGCCATTGTACTGGATGAGGCTGCTACCCTGTTTCTCCTAAAACTCCAGGATTGTTTGGTGAACTGAAGACCTTCACTTATCATCACACCGGCACAGTGGTGAGTACATACTGAGTTAGTTATCATGGAAAGTGGAGTATCACTTTAAAGTTTGAAGAACAAACTGACAGGCTGTGATGATGATCAGAGTCCAGCAGAGGGAGACAAACACCACGTTACCATATTACCATGGAAACAGATCACTCCAGATATGTGTCATTTTTATGCTGTGCAATTATTGTTGTTGTTGTTGTTGTTGTTGTTGTTGTTGTTGTTGCTGCTGCTGTTGTTGTTTATTGTTTATTAAATGGCAGGCAGCAGCTGTGATGTGATCTCAGTTTGGTGTCACTAAAATATTTCAGAGTGAGACATCTCAATGTGTTTGAACAGCTCTGTGTGTCAGCTGTGTGGCGCATGCGCAGAGTCGTCGTGTGAGAGCAGAAGGTGTGAGTGATTCATCTTGAGCCAGAGACGATCTTTGATCTCCACCATCATCAGTCGGAGTGAAGCAGGAGATTCACCGGAGCTTTCACACATTTATCACCTGCTTCTTCTTCTGCTGCTGCAGCTGGTCCACTGTCTGTCCAGGTGTGTCTCTGTCCAGGTGTGTCAGGACAGGTGTGAGGTATCTGAGGGTGGGGGGCGGGGAGGGACAGGTATGAGCGGGTCCGGTCTCCTCTGAGTTGCACGTGAGCCGAGATGCTGCCGACAGACCGAGGACACCGAGACACCGGTGAATACACACCTGTCTGTCTGTCTGTCTGTCTATCTGTTCATCTGTCTGTCCAACTGTCTGTGTGTCCAACTGTCTGTCTGTCCTCCACCTGTCTGTCCTCCACCCTCAGTGACCTGAGTTTACTGTAAACAATAATATTTATTAAACAGTAAATATAATCCCGCCTTCATCACAGATGTTTGATTTGACTGAAATAATGTTTGAGCAGTTTTCCCGCCTTTTCAAACCAGGAAGTGAGACAGGGGTGCTGAGGGTACAGCTGACCCTTTTTACGCCTGATTAAATCAGCTGGGACACTTTTGTTTTAAAATCTATTTTAAAACAAAGATGATTATAACAGCACATGTTTACACCTCTACAGCAGGTGACTTTGAAGGATTTTAACACATTTTTAAATTGATTGAAGTTGTGAATTCTTCTTCTGTGGTTTGCTGAGTGACCTGATGAGTTGATTCTCTCAGACTGCTCCAGTGTGAGTTACCTGCTCAGGTGTGTTCAGGTGAAGGAGGTCAAAGCTCGTTCAGCAGCTTAGTGAATGTGGTCGAGCAGGATGTTTGAGTGACAGTCTGAACACACCTGCAGCTCCTGTTCCACCTCAGGTAATCTCAGACTCAGTGAAAAACATAGAAAGAACCTTTAAAGGTTCACCACACTGCTGTTTGCTGTCAGTGGTCATTTGACTGACGGTCCCTGAATGTCTCATAGTGAAGAACGACCCTGCTGTTTCGGAGGAGGAGAAATAAATCAGCAGAATATTTCTCAAAACAACAAAAACATCAAAAACAACCAAAACAACCAGCTCATCTTCATAGTTCACTTTAGTTTTGCACAATTTTAAAAAACCTGTCAGCTGTTGTTCTGTGTAACTAATGTTATCTGTTGTGTTCTGTGTAGCTAATGTTAGCTGTTGTTCTGTGTAGCTAGTTTTAGCTGTTGGTCTGTGTAGCTAATGTTAGCTGTTGCTCTGTGTAGCTAATGCTAGCTGTTGGTCTGTATAGCTAATGCTAGCTGTTGGTCTGTGTAGCTAATGTTAGCTGTTGTTCTGTGTAGCTAATGCTAGCTGTTGGTCTGTATAGCTAGTTTTAGCTGGTGGTCTGTGTAGCTAGTTTTAGCTGTTGGCCTTTGTAGCTAATGTTAGCTGTTGTTCTGTGTAGGTAATGTTAGCTGTTGGTCTGTGTAGCTAATGTTAGCTGTTGGTCTGTGTGGCTAGTTTTAGCTGTTGATCTTTGTAGCTAATGTTAGCTGTTGTTCCGTGTAGCTAATGTTAGCTGTTGTTCTGTGTAGCTAATGTTAGCTGTTGTTCTGCGTAGCTAATGTTAGCTGTTGGTCTGTGTAGCTAGTTTTAGCTGTTGGCCTTTGTAGCTAATGTTAGCTGTTGGTCTGTGTAGCTAATGTTAGCTGTCGTTCTGTGTAGCTAGTTTTAGCTGTTGGTCTTTGTAGCTAATGTTAGCTGTTGGTCCATGTAGCTAATGTTAGCTGTTGTTCTGCGTAGCTAATGTTAGCTGTTGTTCTGTGTAGCTAATGTTAGCTGTTGTTCTGTGTAGCTAGTTTTAGCTGTTTGTCTTTGTAGCTAATGTTAGCTGTTGGTCCGTGTAGCTAATGTTAGCTGTTGTTCTGTGTAGCTAATGTTAGCTGTTGTTCTGTGTAGCTAGTTTTAGCTGTTTGTCTTTGTAGCTAATGTTAGCTGTTGGTCCGTGTAGCTAATGTTAGCTGTTGTTCTGCGTAGCTAGTTTTAGCTGTTGGTCTTTGTAGTAGTGTTAATTTTATCAGCCATTTTTAAATTTAGTCTCAGTTTTAGTCCAGTTTCAATCGCGCTTGTTAGTATTTATCACATTTAGTCAACCTCATCCCATTTTTGTTTAGTCAAGTTTTAGTCGACTATAAGTCGAGCATTTTAGTCTTTATTTTAGTCCAAGAAAACATAATTTTATTCTTCTAGTTTTAGTCAACAAAAACTGTCAACATTTCAGTCTAGTTTTAGTCAGGACAATCATTTTACCCTTTTACTTTTTTTGTCAGCAGATAATATTGAACATTTCCATCTGATCTAAAATTATTTCACATAACATTTTCTCTCATCTTTTTGATGAAAAACACAATTTTAAGGAATACATCCAGACATGGAACATGTTCTGATAAAATTTGCATATTTATTTTGAACATTGTTATGGTTCAAAGACACAGACACCAATGCTTGCATTAAAATAAATAAAATACATCTGAGAAAGGAAAAATAAATAAAATAAAGTGCCTCATGAACATGACATAAGTGCTGTCTCTTTAAAGCTAGTTCACATAGAATAATAAAAGAAATGGATCTGAGGTCAGTGTTATGAAAATAAAAATAACTATACAGGTACAGTATTTAAGGTGAAACAAGGCAGAGCTTGCTAGAACTACTGTAAGAAAACTGTATTTTTTAAACTTGCAAATGAACTGAACAGGAATGAATTTTGAATCACAGTTGTACATGTTTTAACAATTAAGCTACAAAAACTCAACAAAAACTCATGCCAACAAATAGGCTACTGTACAAATACTGTAATACTGTGCAGTATGTTGGCAAAGGACTGCACTCTTCAGTTTTTTTCTTGGGATTTTTCCCATCCAGATGAAAATGGCAAGACCTGTATGTGTCCAATCCAAGTTAAACGTTCAAATGAATTCAAGAACCCAACTCAAGTTGGAGCCAGAGCTCTACTTCATCAGAGCTCAACACTCACTCTCTGTCTGTCTGTTAGTCTCTTTGTCTGTCTTCTGTCTGCTTTAATTAAACTTGCAATCCAACTGAAACCATAGTTGCCCGACCAGTATAACGTATCTAAGTTAGCATAAATTCAACTTCACACACAATTATATCAACAAGTGGCTACTATCGCTACATGCTACGAAGCTAGTAAGTTAGCCAGCATTAGTTGCAGTCGGTTTAACGTTATTGTTGGAACATTACAGCCGTTGGTTTAATGTTACATTATAAACAGCCACCACCAAACTTTTTGTTAACTTACCACGATGTCTTTGTGGTGAACTGCGATGTGTCTCTTCAGGTTTGTTTGTTTGTTTTTTCCAGCTACCTTGTGCCCACATTCCTTCCCTTCGACTAAAATCAAGCATAAGGTTTTTTTCTCCACTTCAATGTAGCGAAAATGTGTCCATATATCACGTCTTCTCTTTCTCCCGGGCCCCGTGCAAAGCATGGCCATTAATGTTTTACTTTTAACCTTTCGCCGTGAATCCACCTCCTGTCTGTCCCATGTGTTTGTGCACTCTGTGCCCGCTGCAGATTTGAAAGGGGGTGTGTCACTGTGTGTGAGTGGCGGAAGAGCCGAGGAGGAGGAGGAGGCAGAGGAGACAGGATTTGACAAAATCATATCATATAATAATATAATATAATTTTCGTCTCGTCTTTGTTCGTGAACTAAAATGTCCATAGATTTTAGCCCAGTCTTTATTTAGTGAACTATATTTTCGTCTCGTCTTTATTAGTCCACGAAAATGCATACTGATTTAGTCCCAGTTATTGTTTATTAACGGGGGTTTTAGTCTCGTCTAGTCTAGTTTTCGTCCGGTGAAAAATGTGCGTTGACGAAAATATTTTCGTTTAGTTTTCGTTAACGAAATTAACACTACTTTGTAGCTAATGTTAGCTGTTGGTCTGTGTAGCTAATGTTAGCTGTTGTTCTGTGTAGCTAATGTTAGCTGTTGTTCTGCGTAGCTAATGTTAGCTGTTGGTCTGTGTAGCTTGTTTTAGCTGTTGGTCTTTGTAGCTAATGTTAGCTGTTGGTCTGTGTAGCTAATGTTAGCTGTTGTTCTGTGTAGCTAATGTTAGCTGTTGTTCTGCGTAGCTAATGTTAGCTGTTGTTCTGTGTAGCTAATGTTAGCTGTTGGTCCGTGTAGCTAATGTTAGCTGTTGTTCTGCGTAGCTAATGTTAGCTGTTGTTCTGCGTAGCTAATGTTAGCTGTTGTTCTGTGTAGCTAATGTTAGCTGTTATGGCCATAACTCCCAGTGAAAATCATCTTCAGTAATTGATTCCACAAGTAAAATGGTTGATGTATGCAACGTTGTGTTGTTCTGACAGCAGCATTCACTCCCTGACCTGTGATGCCCGCCCCCTTCTCTTTGATTGGCTTACACCAGGTGGTTACAGGCAGAACCTGAGCACGGTGTAATCTGAATGCTGAGGACTAAACAACTTCCCCTCATCGACCTGATCGGCGGTGGCAAGTTGGCGTGTGGGGCGGTATGAAACGGCTTGAATGTTAGCTGTTAGCTCAGTTGCTAAAGTTCAGGACTTCTTCTGCTGATCTGATTTGATACAGACAGGTGGAGGACTGGTCATGTGACTCAGCTGATGACTGTGATCAGTCTGTCCTCCACCTGTTGCCATGGTGACCTGCTGCAGTGAATCAGAGCTGGATCTCAGTGAGGAGTGAGACATCGTCTCTTTGTTAACGGCGTGACTCACTGATGGTTAGTTACCAGTTGTCATGGTAACCGTGGGCCAGGCTGAAGGACAGGCAGGCGCGACACACACAGCCACTCTGATTGGCTGCTAAACTTTAGCTTTAGCCACTGTGCTAACAGGAGTTAAAGGAAGGTTTCACCCTAAACTGCTCATTTGTGTCCCCTTGCAGTGAAGCATCATGGGAGGAGGCAGACGGATGAGCTGGCCGCAGGCCGAGCAAAGCCTGTGACACACACACACACTCAACCACGATGGAGCAAGGCTTCAGCTTAAATACGCTGGTGAGTGAACTCTGTGTGTGTGTGTGTGTGTGTGTGTGTGTGTGTGTGAGAGAGAGAGAGAGAGAGAGAGAGAGAGAGAGAGAGAGAGAGAGATGTGAGACCTTCAAATTAAAAGTCCTGATCATGTCTGTTTCTTGACCTCAGTAACATATTTTCTATTTTGTAAACATGTTTCTTATTGTATTTTATTTTTATTTTTGCTTTTATTTTTGATTCTTTTACTTAATTTATTTCTTACTACGTTTCCCAACAGGGGATCAATAAAGATACATCTGGTCTTAGCTTAGCTTGAGTAAAGTACTTAGTTACATCCTGCTTCATGTTGACATGTGACAGCTGAGCTGAGGTGTTTTCAGGCAGGAAGCTGAGATTTACGGTCCTCACTGGACGCCTGAATGCACCGTTTGTTTGACAATCAGCTGATGGACAAAAAGTCTTCTGTCCACTGAATGCTCGCTATTCAGGACGGGACGCCAGGGACATGATGGAGAGGACGAAGACAGGAAGACATGAATGGATGAGTGAAGGAAACCAGAAAGGAAAGAAAAAGGAAAGGAAGGAAGGAAAAGATGAAAAGAGGAGGAGAGAGAGGAAGGAACGAGGGGAAAAAGGAGAGTTATCACATTTCATTAATTACAGCTAAATGTCAGTTTGATTTATTTCACTCTTTTTTTTAAAAACGTTTATCACTACCAATATAAGAGTTTGACTATTAAAGGAAGAGTTCAACATTTAGTGAAATTTTTCCCCTCTCCCACGTCTTTACAGTAAACAGCCAGCAGCTGTTAGCTTAGCATAAAGACTGGAAATGGAGGGAAACTGCTAGTGTGGCTCTGTCCAAAGGGAAAATATTTTTTTTTGTTAGCTGTAATGTAGCAGCTGTGTTAGCACCGTCACTTTCTGAACTGTTTTTGTATCGTGCAGAAGAAGCTGGCGGCGGAGCCAGACTACACAGACGTGTCGCTGACAGCGGCTGAGCGTGTGCGAGCGCTGGGGAAGATGGGATGTAGCGTGGAGATCAATGAGGACGTTGCACCGAGACGCTACTTCCGCTCCGGAGTGGAGATGGAGCGTATGGCGTCGGTTTACCTGGAGGAGGGCAGCCTGGAGAACGCCTACGTCCTCTACACCAAGTTCATCACGTGAGACATAAAACATTCAGACACACAACACGCTGACTTCTTTTTGTTGTTTTCACATATGCTGACATGTTGTAGTTTGTTTGTTTGTATTCAGTTTGTTTGTAGAGAAGCTGCCGAGTCACAGAGACTACCAGCAGTGCAGCATCCCCGAGAAACAGCTCATCATGAAGGTATCACTGCACCACTCTCAGCTAAATGCTAACATTAGCATGCTAACAGTGACATCATTAAGGCAACAGAGCGCTGCTCTCAGCTAAATGCTAACATTAGCATGCTAACAATGACATCATTAAGGGGCCTTCACATGATAAGAAATTTGCTCTTCGCTCACCGCCAGGTAGGGTGCAGAGGCGCTGAGCGGACGCAGCGGAGCTCAGGGATACGTCATCAACAAGTGCGAGGTATTCACAGTTGCTAGGCAACACCAACGCTACTTGTTACACCGTGAAGAAGACGAGGAGGAAAATGATAATATACATATTAGGGCTGTCAAAATTAACGCGTTAATGCGGATTAATCCATCATCATGATTAATCTGATTAAAAATTTTAACGCAATTAACGCATCTGCAGCGCAGAATGACTCAAAGTCCCTGAAACGTCTCTGGCAACGGCCAGAGACGGTCTTGTCTGGTCTTGTCCAAGTAGACTTAACATCGCGCATGCCGCCGCACATGCACAAATGGGTAGTTGATCCGGTAGTGGCATATATATATTTATAGATATGTATAATAAAGGCTAGATGTCTTAAGGCGGAGTCTCTAACGGCATCACCGGGCGGCCATCTTACCCCAGGCGAGCTCTCTGGCGGAGTCTGTGGTATGTGAAGGAAGGTGAGTGATCTGCACAAACGTAAATACTCGTATCTTGCTGAAACCTTAACGGATTTACAAACGGTTTGGTTTCTTACAAACGTTATTAATGTGGCTACAATTCTGGATGTTTGACCGGAAGTGTAACATAATTATCCATAAGTGCAGTGTTACAACTACACCTCTGACATTTATAACAAACCAAACTGTTTGAAAATCAGTAGAAAATTGAGCAAGTTATGGTTATTTAAAAAGTATGCACCACTACAACACAATGTTATGGGTGAGCCAGCTGACTGTGGCAAGATGGCCGCCAGTGCGGACGTGCGATTGCATTGGCCGGCAGCGCGGAGGAGACATCTCGCCATTATTATACATATCTATGTAGGCCTATATTCCCTTCTTTCTTGAGTCTGTTTGCTCATGCAAAATGAAACGCGATTAATATAGATTAAAAATGAATGATATTTAATCGTGATTAATCGAAATTAATCCACAGTAACCCTGTGATTAATCTGATTAAAATTTTTAATCGTTTGACAGCACTAATACATATACGTGTAGTATTCACAAACCTGATAGCCCGATCTTACTATTGACATTTCGCCATGCATAATTCTTCCTACCAAAATCGTGGTATGTTTTGAAAGTGGTATTATATAGTTCAGGGAACTCAGACAGACAGAGAAGAGTTTTTCTTTCTTCTTCTCTCCCTCCTCTGCTTGTATGAGTCGCTTCTGGCACGTCACGTAGAGCTGTTATCTTATTGGTTGCGCGTTGAAAGGTCAGTGGCAAATTTGGTCAAAGTTCAAATAATTTGAACTTTGAGCGCAGCGGTAAGCGGCAGATCCGAGCGGTGCGCCATGCCGAGGGTAGCGGTACCGTTTAGTCAGGCGCCACCGCTCTCTCCATAGGAAAACAATGGGATGGCCAGCGCAAAGAGTTTTTACCGCCGATCATGTGTAGGGGCCTTTAGGGCAACAGAGCGCTGCTCTCAGCTAAATGCTAACATTAGCATGCTAACAGTGACATCATTAGGGCAACAGAGCGCTGCTCTCAGCTAAATGCTAACATTAGCATGCTAACAGTGATAACACAGCAGTACTTCTTGTGTAGTAGCAGTAGTCGTTCTGCTGTAGGAATCATATCAGCAGTAATATTGTGTGTTTGTTTCCATAGAAACTTCAAGAGGTGGCGTTTCCTCGTAAAGACGAGCTGAAGAAGCGCCTGGAGGAGAAATACAGCAGGGAACACAGCGAGTACCTCAGAGCACAGGTAACCCAGGTAACCCTGTCAGTCTGTGTGTCGTCCAATCAGATGGCAGAGTGTGTGAGTTCACCTGATAATCAGATTTAACCACAGATTGATTGACAGGTTTATTTATTGTCACAGAGCTCTCACACACACACACACACTTTCTTTAAGAAAGCCTTTCTACAGTCATGTAGGTTTAGACGTGGACACTTAACCAAACTAAGCTAAGCCAAAAAACTGATGTTTGATGTTTGTAGCTTTATGCTACAAGATTGTAGCTAGCTCGACATACCAGTTTACTGTGACCAGAAGCAGCATAACTAGTTCACAAGAGATCTCACCACCTCCAGATCACACTGATGATCCTGAGCCCCGCCCCTTTTTGCACTGTGCTCCAATAACAGCAGAGCCAGTTTGGTAGCTCAGTTGTGTCCTTTAAGGCCAAAACGCACTGCGGGCTTCATTTGACGCGCGTCAAACGTCGCGCATCAAATGAAGCTTCTATAGCGCACTGCAGGCTTCAGATTTAACATTCCATCACCACAAAACCAGCAGTATTATAGGAAAAGGTCGCTATTTATATGCATCTGTTTATTTATTTAGTATTACTATTAATTATAGTTTGTTTCTCTAATAAAATATTGTCCTCTGAGAGAAAAAAAAATCTTACCTTTTTTCACTAAACACACTATCTTGTGCTCGATATTCATGTTTTGTATTAAGAAAACAGGATAATTTATGTCAGTGTCATCTAGTTAACATCAGTGAGGATGTTTTAGACCACAGCAGATAGCAAACTGCACACAGACACACACTGAGGAGATGAAGAGGAGAGACAGCGTCTGGACAGTTCAATGATTTATAATAATGCAGCGAAGTGACAAACGTTTCAGGGAGGAGACGAACGTCTGTCTGTTTGTTACTGAGACAGATATTTTAGTCAGGGAACTGTTCAGTAACATCAGGATTTATCATCAAA
>JAJHUR010139136.1:0-32955 GCA_027495735.1 Lutjanus campechanus
AGGCTTGGCCCCCGTTCATAACTGCTTGCAGTTCTAGTTATTATTAGGGGGCCAAGCCCGCGGGGCCTGGGGACCACGTATGCCAGCATACGCGGTTCCCAGGACCAGCAGGTGCTGGGAACCCTATTGTTTTTGTTCAGATTTTTATTTTTAGTTTTCTCTATTTTTATTCTTCCCCCGGTAAAAGTGGTGCTGCAGCCTAAACCGTGCAAGGGAGGGCGGTGCAATTTGGAGGGTTGGTCCAGACCCCTGCACGTACCTCAGACGCAAAAATTGACATATGTCCACCAGCAGGGGGCGCTATAACCAAGGGAAACACCTTTTGGCCTATAACTCCCACACTGTATGTCGCACATTCAAAACCCTCATATCCGCAGATTCTCTGAATTATCCAAAATCATCTGGGCTAGGCCACGCCCATTTCCGCCTCAATTTTTTTTTCATAAAATCGCGAAAACTGGAAAACATACTTTTTCGAACTCCTCCTTGGGATTTTGTCCAATCACTGTGAAATTTGGCAAGTACACTCTTCAGCAGGATCTGATCTAAAGTTATCAAAAGAATTATGTTCGGTCAAAATTTGTGCAAATTATTCACGCATAAACTTGTCTAGCTAGCTATAAAAATGCGAACAGTTGCATATCTCGGTGAAAATGAATCCTAACGACATCAAATCTGAGAACCTTCGTTGACATGGGACTGTGGGGGTGTGAGACAAATTTGGCTTATATTGGCCACTAGGGGGCGCTGCAAATATGGGACATTTATATCTCTTAAACGGCAGCACCGATTCTTACGAAAATTGGTGGGTATGATGCTGGGTCAGTCCTGAGGCCATATCTCTAAAGTAATCACGATTGGTCAAAGTGGGCGTGGCTTATTATGAGATAAACAACAAACATTTATTTCAGGTCAAGTATTATGCTGACGGCTGTGAAATTTACAGGGTATATATAGAATAGGACACAGACCACTCAGACCAAAAATTGTGCGTCTCCTCCACTAGGTGGCGCTGCAATGGACGCAAACGCATTTTGACCTGTAACTTCCACATTTTAAATCGCATCTTCATAACCTTTATATCCACGTCTTCCCTGAATAGAGCCGCATTTTCTGGCCTAGGCCAGGCCCACTCCCACAGCATATTTCTCTTTGTAGGTCGCTACACATTAAAAACCTACTTTTTCGAACTCCTCCTAGGGTTTAAGCTCCATCTGCACAAAACTTTGCACATACATTCTCCAGATGTGTCTGATGAAAAGTTATCAAAAGAATTTTGGTACTCCAAAAAATGCGGTACTTATAAATGAACAAATCTTTCCGCAAGCTAAAAAACACATACCGTTGCATATTTTTGTCAAAGTTAAAGTTATCAACATCAAACACGATTCACTTGTTTCAGAGGTCAACGAGAGGCATTGTGCCAAATTTGGCGCAAATTGGCCGATAGGGGGCGCTATAAACACAGAAAAATCAAGTGACATGAAAGTTGATCAGATCTGCACGAAATTTGTTGAGCATGATGTGGAATCACTCCCGAGGCCAGCCGTAAAGCTTTGTAATGTTTGGTCAAAGTGGGCGTGGCTTATTATAAAAAACATATTCAGCCTTTCACACTTCCAGTGCTCTTCCCATTACAATAAAGCAGCAACGAACGGGCCCTCACGGCCTGCGCATGTTGGCACGCAGGTGATCCAGATTTACGATGGGCTTTACTTGCATTCAGTGGGCTAGGCGAGAGCCAGGGACCGAGTCGCGCGGGGAGGCTTGGCCCCCGTTCATAACTGCTTGCAGTTCTAGTTTTATTTGGGGTTGTATGAAGTACTTATTGATAGTCAGTGTATTAGCCATAGTAAATGCCAGTCGGCACGCCTCCATATCGGGGAAGCAGAGAGGAGTACCAACACAGAAGCTAAGCAATGAACTGCTATGGACAGGGTCAGCAACAAAATGGATTTTAGACACTTAAAAGAGGTGCACCTAGAAAAAAAAATCAATATCAGTTTAAGTGTATGCAATATTTAGAATGTTTTCACCACTTTTACTTTGCTGTCAGTCTTTTCCATCAGAAGATGGCCATTATTCAAGCTAAAGATCGCACTTTCCAAAGCGACCAGTCTCAATACCTTTCCAACCTTCTCTCTGGCTGGTTTGCAGAGAACAATATCTGGCTTATATATCATTTAAGTGGATAAAATACATTTTGTTGCTGACCCTGTCCACAGAAGTTCATTGCTTAACTAATGTGCTGGTGACTATAGATAAATACCTCATATAATCCCACATCAATGATTTGATACATGAACATGGCTTTCTATCTTTCAGGATATCTCCCTCCTTGTATATTCTTTAATATCTCCCTGTCTTTCTATCAATGTCAGACAGTCAGCCTTTTTGATTGCTACAACAGTTTTCTTATCTTGTCTCCACCCAACATAATGGTATAAAAGCTGTACCTTACTTGACTATGTATGAGACATTGGCAAACTGCCATAAAAAAAAAAAAAATCCACATTCCTCCTGGCTATATTTAATGTCTAAACCTATGGTGTGACGGTTACAACATCAAAGTGTCTCACACAGTTTTTCAGACATTCTCTATTACAATTTTGCTGGATTTTTTGTCTTGTTAGTTTTACCTATCTGCAGCTGTGCTCTACATATTCACTGTATTGCTAAGCGTCCTTCCTTTTCCCCTTTCCTCTTTCCTCCTACATCCTCTTCTCTTCTCTCCATCCACACCTGCCTTCTCCTTTCTTCTTCCCACACTGTACCTTTGTCTTTGTCAAACATACTTTATGTTTAATAAACCCTTCAAGCAGCTCTGCCTTTAAAAGGAGCTAACTGTGATGTAGTACCTCAGCATGGAGGGGTGGAGACACAGACGACCCCAAACTGTCATGGAAACCCATGTCACATGTTATCAGTGACTCACCACACTCAACCACCGGGAAACTGGGGTAAGGAAACTGTAGGAGAGTGTGTTGTCTGTGCACGCATGCATACATACAGTCACTTAAACCCATTCTATCAAAACCTCATAATTTTACACATTCATGTTGAGAAGTAAACACACACACACTACTGTAAGTGAACCATACAGTTTTCTCACTAGTCAACCATCTCGCCTTTGTTCTGTCTCAAGAGTGCACACCCTTGGAGTCGTGTGTATGATATGGACAGGTACATTTTGACATGAAACTCCGAGGAAAAAAAAACACTCTGTGTGGTGATCCACTTGTGAGCATACTTCACCATGGAGGCTCCAAGTCTGAACCAAGATGATGAGAAAAATAGCCATCAAACAGCAGTAAGTGGACTACAGGGAAACCTCTATGGTAATGGCTTCTTTCAGAATAAGAAATATAGCTTTGTGTGTCATTTGAGGTCATCACATATACTGACTGTCCTTTTTCAAAAAAAGAAACAACATAATGCATTTCAAATACCGTCTGTGACTCTAGTTCAGGATTTCTGCAACAGTGAAAACTAAGATATACTCTTATGATCATGGATCATTTAAGCAAGATATGTGCGGTGTTTGTTGAAGCGTAAAGCAAGAAAACACTTGAGAGATTTCGCTGACTGTAATTACAATTTCTTAAGTGCCATTAAGAGAGGCTGTTAGAGTGAGCTAACCAGTATCTAGAATTTGGATCAGTTGGATTCTGCTGTGTCGAAGCAACCTGACACAACTAGATGGTGCCTGAAATTTGGATAAATGAGGATCCATTGTGACAGTGTAATTGTAACATGTCATATTAAGCATATGTCTGGGAAGTAATGGCAGGCTGATTGTGGTTTGTGCTCATCACCTCCATCTGCTCATCCATCTGTCTTGACAAATACAGCTGATTTGCAAGCAAACTATGAAACTTCTCAAGTCGCACTAATTGGGGACCTTTGATAAGGCTGTTTTAATGCTGTGACATAATGATTAATGTATTCACAATTCTATACCTGCTATGGGCTATATTCATGTCTACAGTAGCCAGTGTAGCAGTAACTCTTTATAAATGCGTCCTTCATTGATACAGCACTGCTTCTTTGGAAAACTCAACAGCAGTAAGAGAACACAGAGAAAGTTTGCAGATTGCACCACAGTGATACTTCATATCAGGAGGAAATCAACAGTATTACAGAATTGTGCACAGAAAATAACCAACTGCTCAGTGTCAGAAAAATCAAGAAGATGATCGTTAATTTTCTGAAAAAGGAGGCAAAGACACATGCCCCTGTCTACATCAGTGGAGATGAGCAGATAAGCAGTTAAGCAGCAGGGAATCAACATCACAGAGAGCCTGTCATGGATATCACACATTTCCACCCTGGCAAAGGAAGCAAAAAACTGTGGTATTTCTTAAGAAAACTTAGGAGAGCAAAATTCCTGTGCCAAGTTCACATCAACTTTTACAGAGGAGCAACAGAAAGCATCCTGACTGGAAACATCACAAACTGATCGGTCCAGGACAGGAAGACTCTGCAGTGGGTGGTTAAAATCACCCAGAACACCAATCTACGAAGCATCAGTCATGCTGAACTGGGAAGGGGAGGTGCCTGCACAGAGCCCATTGTATACTTGAAGACAGTTCCCACCCCTACCATGGCCTTTTCAGCCTGCTGCCATCTTCTGAGATACAGAAGTATCCGCAGCTGTACCACTAGACTGGGACTCTAATTACAGCACCAAACCACTTAAATGATTATGATAGGAAAACAACCACTGCTGTAAAACCAAAAGAACCATTTAAAACAGCAATTTGAATTGTTCTTCAGCAGCACCTCAAATTGCATGACAAAAAATAGCAAAGTGAACATTTTTGTGCTTGCTGAATGACCAGTCAAAACACTTCTATCTCAGCTGACATCCTCACCCAGGAGCTGATACAAAGTGTTCACCTTAATATTCTTAATAGGAGCCAGTGTTACTGTTAACACTTTATGTCACACAGTTTATTGAGTAGGTGGCACCAAGGTAATTACAACAGTGTCTGCATGACTGTCACAGGCTGTTTTTTAAGCCGCTCACACCCAGCCTGTCAGAGGTGAATCAATACAGTTCAATACGAGTGACATAACCTCAGCTGTAGTTACAATAAAGGGCATCTTAGAGTAGTGCCTGTCGATATTTAAATCACTGAAACTACGAAGCATTAGTATTTTGTTATTTGATATGTTAGGATACCACCATGCGTGCACAACTGTCCATAGCTCTCTAAAAGCTACCTGCCACACATGGTCGCAGCCACACTCAGAATTTCCCATCCTGCCTATCCTTCTCTGAATCCCTCAGTGACTTACTGCAATATAATTGCCCCAGCTGAATGGTCCTCCAGGGAGACCAAATGACCTCACACAATAGAGGGGCTAGAGCTAGAGCAAGGGAGAGGACATAATTCTTGCATAATGAACTAAGTAATGTGTGCAAAGCAACAGCACTGTGACAGCAGGATGTTTAAGGGACGGAGCCAGTAATACAGGAAGATGTTAGCGACATTCTGGGTCAATGCAAGGACATTTTTCTGGAGGCTTTTCGATGTGCAGCACTTCACCTGGGAGACCAGTTCTTTTAGGTAACTCAGTTCTTTTAGGCTGATGAAGAAATGAATTATGAACATTGCAGTTATGAAGCAACAGGACTTTAGTTTAAGCTACTAACTAGTGGCAGACTTGCTTTCTGAGGAGCAGGGGCAAGAAAATAAATGAAAACGGCACCAGCATGCTGGGAGTAGTGATACATTTATGGTGAAACGGTTCCGTGGTTTGGATTCAAATTGTTTAATTACGTGATCTGAAGTACAACAGGGCACTTTATCATGTTTTGCCTACGATATTACTAACTTGTCCAAGTGGTGGCACTGCATCTTCGTATTTATAGTTTGTTCAGTCCATAGTTTAGTAAGTTAAGTGCTTAATGGACAGAGTTAAAAAATATGCAGTTGTATTTAAGAATGGTGACAAAAATGAACAAACAAGAGAGTTTGGTGCAGTTGAAGTGAATTGAGCCCATTTTGAGAGATTAGCATAGCCTCCATGGAAATGAGGTTGGAAATCGACAGCGTACCTTTAAAGGTTTGACCTATAGCAGCCCCATTATGCAAATCAGAGTCATTTGTAAGCATAGCTTTATGTGAGTAGCAAGTTTTATGTTAACCACATTTAAGCTGCAAGAATTAATGCCTTTAAAAGATTAAAATTCTGACCTGTGATTTTATCACATCTATCAGACAAATTAGTGTGGTTTTTAATAGCAGAACATGAAACAAAATGCATAATTTCATTAAAAACAAGGCACGTGATGTCTGAGATATCATCTGAGCTACACAGTAAAACCTGCAACCCCTCATATGAAAATGTTACAGTGCGAATTTAAAGGGATAGTTCACTAAAATCCCTTTTGTTGCTGACCTCATCCACAGCAGTTAAATGCTTAGCTTCTGTGCTGGTGCTCCTCTCTGCTTCTCCAAACTGGGAGTGTGCTGACCGGCATCGACTGTAGCTTGTAAACTAAGAATCAGTAAGTACCTTATACAACCCCACTTAAAATAATCCAAACTATCCCTTTGAAAAATTTTAAATTACATGAATGCATTGCTGTGGATGGCTGTGGAATTCTCTGGCAACTTGTGTGTAATTGTTTCTACAGACTGAGGGTGTTATTATCGGCTGAAAGCTTCCTCTTTCACAGGCATCTTCACTATTGAATATTTCACACTACAAGAATTTAACTAAACGTTGCTCTCTGGTGGAATTTATAGTACTATAACTTCACTCCTTTATGTGAATACTGCTGTCTGTAACATGACAAAAATCCCAGTGATAATGTGATACAAGGAGCAAGAAAACATTTCTCACACGAGCTCAACCTTTTGAGGTTTTAAAAGCAGAGAGGATTTTCTTTTCATTGTGTTCACTTTGCTGATCAAACGATTTGTTGGGTACATTTAAGTGCTTCTCCCTGTTTGAGGTTTGATCCATATTCTCTTGGACACAGAGCAGCCATTATCTGCAGTTGTGGCTTCTTTGATGTCTCTGTATGTTCCTCTGTCAAGGTGACACCAACAGACTTGTCAGGGAATGCACATGTCAAATTGTAAGGGATGCTTTTTGCTTGAAGGCAAAGGTTCTGCTAAAGACTCAATCAAACCCTCTAACTCACTCCGTCTCTCCCTCGTACACTCGCACACAGGCAGGTCTGGCAGTAAGAGAAAATAATTAGGGCAGGGTGGCTGTCTGAGGCATACAGATCCATTAGTGACAGATCTTATACATTACTGGCTATCTTTACAAATGTAGCAGGGGACTGATGTGTAGGGCAAAGAGGAACCACAGATCTCAAAAGGAACACTGCTCTTTCATCTACACAGTATTTACGGTAGAGTAGTGTGGGGAGTGTTGTGTCACTGGGTTAGTTGTAACATTGTCAGTTTTCCCAATCAGGAAAATGCTGCATGCATATCATCAGTACAATTTTCTTTTTGAGCTTACAGGATAAGTGGCATGTCACAGAGAGCAAAATTGTGGATTTTATGTCCAAAAAATAGATTTTCAACTAAGAAAGTAAAAATGTTTTCTCAAGAATCAGCATCATGCTACAATCCGGCATCTTTATATGATTTAACATGTTCATTAATGTGCACTGTCCCATTCAAATAAACAAACAAATAAATAAATAAATAAAGATTATTTTTTGTCTAGCGTTAGTTTGTTTATTGTAGATACAAGGGTTACATACATGAGGCACATAGTTTAACTTACAGAACCTGAAGCAGCAGTTTCTCTGGTTCAATTTTATGCTTTTTTACCTGCAAGCATACATGTTAAAACACTTAGTCATGTAATGGCTGCTTGGGGTGGGGACAGTTGTAACGGTTCATTAAAATGGTGAGAATAT
Organism: Lutjanus campechanus; assembly: GCA_027495735.1. Lineage (NCBI taxonomy): Eukaryota > Metazoa > Chordata > Actinopteri > Lutjaniformes > Lutjanidae > Lutjanus > Lutjanus campechanus. The sequence continues at coordinate 7,895 of JAJHUR010139136.1, forward strand.
TTGCGTTCTGTTCTGTACTCGAGGACAAAGAAGCACAAACACAAACACACACACACACACACACACACACACACAGTATCCTTCAAGGTTGTAACAATCGGACTCTTTACATTTGACATTTATTCACTAAATTTGTGTAGTACACTTATTCCAATCCCACTTGTGGGTCACAGGGGATTTTATTTGGATCCCCAAATAAAAAAAGACCATGGACAAAATTCTGCAAATTTAAGAATCATATCTGCAGCAAACCCTTTATAAAGCATTTAAAATGTGTATATTTTTTACTGATTAGGGGAAAAAAATGAAAGCCTCTTAAAAATGCCTAAATGCATATTTTTTCTCATTTATGAAGTAGGCAAAAATGTCCTATATCATTTTCCTGATGAGAAGAAATAAAACCAATGAAACGGCCTGTTAACTCAGCCTAAATAAAAATTTTTGTCATTTCAATGTTTTCAAAAACATGTCAAGAAAATACAAGGTGATGCAGGGATGGCAGTAAAAATTGTTACGAACATTCATTTATGAACAAAGGAACTCTTCCTAGAATTTACTGATAAGGTCTATTGTGAACTGGGTCACAAGTGTCATTTTTAAAAAGTGTCTCCCCAGACAAAAAAGTATGTGAAACCCTGGTGTAGTTGATGTCCAAATGAGTTTTATTATTAGTAGACAAATAAAGGTACTGTGTATTAAAAAATTGCAAGATCTTGCATGAGCAACCCTTGAGTTAGTGATGCTCAAACAAAAAGTGTTACTACCATCCCCAGCCTCTCCTACTGTTAGTGAACATAGCCGTGTCCATACATGCTAGCATACAGAGTCAGACTGGGAAGAGAATACTGTCCTGACATTTTTTGTCTGGACCCGGCCCCATCCCATTTCACCCCCCAACCCTGGCAGGGCCGATAGCTTACACTGTCCTGCAGCTAACAACTATTCACCTGTGCCACAACAGGCAGGATTTACTGCACACACAGACGTAGTTAATGCTAACAGCAGCAGAGAAAATGCTTAAATTCACCTGAATTTCAACAGCACAATAACTAGAAACTGTTGAAAAGCACCTGTTTCTCATCAACAAAGGATTCACAGCACAGGTTCACTCAATCAAACCTAACAGCACACTCGCAAAATACACTGCTGTCAACCACAGACAAGAAAAAGTTGAAGCCACCTCCAACAAAGCCTAAAAGCTTGGTGTTACATACAGCAAACACAGGAAGAGTTTACAGTATAAGCCTATATGAATCATAAAATAGTCTTACCTACCTACCTAGGTCATGTTTTCATGGCTTCTGCTCCGTGCAGAATCATCCATGATATCATCAAAGTTCAAAATATCGGTCAGTTCACTTCTCACTTCCGCAGAGACAGTGTCTTTAGTTCTTTAGTTGTCTTTGGTTCTTTATCCATTTAATTTTTATTTTTCACTCGAACTAGCACCCTTCTGTCCTGATTTAACATGATTATTCTCCGCTTCACCTATTACCTCTGGACCAAACCACTTGTATGGGCGGGAGGAGGTGACAATGGTCAGCACCACTGCCTGCACCTGCCTGACAGTATTGGGACCGCTTAACACCACAATCAGGTAGACTGCTCCAACATCAAGTGGGCTGTGGCCAGCAGGTCAAACGTATTTATTTATCTAAATTACTTATTTTTTATAGTGGCTGCCCAGTAGGTGGACCAGCCCATATGGTATTTGCCAGAGCCTGACAGCATGTTTCTAATCACTAGTTTCTCAATTTGAAAAAAAAAACCCACAAGTCTAACAACTACCTGAAATGTATATTTGGCCAAATGCATCTTAAACTGCATACATTAAACAAATGGAAGTACTCAGGTATTTTTTTTTTTAGAAAAGATAGGCTACACTTTTCAGGACTCATCAGTTTCTACTTTTGGAACCTCCACACCTGCTAACAATTATGAAGAAGGACTGAATAAGGCTGCAATTGTGAGGGTGCTGCTGTTCACTAACAATTCATTAACTACATATTTATACCAACTGTTTCAACAGTGCACTGAAACTGAAACACAAAACTGCAAACTGGTGGTCAACATTATGTTTTTTGTGACTGGTTAATTTCAGCATCTCGTCACTGAGGAATCTATACTGATTGGTATTTTACAGATGTTTCCTAATTCTGGAAAACATGCTGGCAAGAAAATTAGTATTTTGCATGTAGTAATAAGAGAGCAAATTAATTAAAGAAAACATTCTGCTCAAATTTGAGGACAGATGGGCACCAATTAAAACAAACATGGCGTTACAATAAATATTCACAGTAAAACCTGAATTGTGACACCATGACAAAGCCGGTGACTTTATATTTAGTGACATATTTCACATGACACCCTGTCGCTGTGAAATTAAACTGTAAACATTGATATATCTGTTGAATACAGCTTAAAATGACTTAAAACAAAGCCAATCACTTATGTCACATTATTCACAATGATGAAATTCATAATTTTAATATAATGCCAATAGTGCGATTACGTATTCATAATCAAGCTTTTCTGTTAGTTTCCACTCATCATTTAACCCAACACCTTGCACAATCAATCTACCCACACAATGCTAATGCCTGACACACACACACACACACACCAAACAGTGCAAAACAAAATGAAAAAGATATTTTTATTATAAACACACCCAGGAGAGGGCTGCCTTTGCCTTCTGAGCACTGAAAATAGCTCCAAGGTCAGTGAGCTTCCATTAGGGATTTATACCATAGCAAAGTGCTAATTAATTAGGCCTAATGTGAGACAATGGTCGGATTGTCGGCTCGCTCCCCTGTAGGAGATACAATGGAATGCACGGCTGGACTTTAGGGGGCTATTTCAGGTCAAATAAAAGCCTGTTTTTGCCTTAATTTAGCCAGCAAGCTTTGCTGACTATGCATGCTTTTTAAGGAATGCCCTAAGACACACGGTGAACAAAGACACATCACATCACATCACACAACTACTGAGCAGCTTCTCTGATTTGACGGTTAAATGCCTCACATACGTAGATGTCTGATAAAACAGGTAGTATTACAAAATTGTGACACAGGCACTGACAACAGAAGCTATGCGGCAACACCAGCACTGTTACATCATGTTAATATTTTGATTTAGTCCTGTCACATGGAGTCCTCTAATTTACAAGACACATCTTCAGCAGGCACAACACAAAATGTATGCAAACCGAAAAGACTGGAATCTGGTACAGCTGGTGAGGAGAAATATGTGAGTTCATTACACAGATGCCATGTGACAGCTGGTCCATTAAAGGAGCAATGCTTTAGTTCTTTTAATATAAATCATAAGTGCAGATTATCCATCAGTGTTTAAAATTTTTTAACGTGTTTTATCTACCTGTCCAGCAGTTTTCATACAGTATCTAATCTAACTGTACAGACATCACTCTGAACATCATTGTTTTTATAGTGCATTACTGTTGTGTTTTGCACATACAGTGCTAATTCATTGCCATATAACAATAATTTAACTCAGACTAAAATACGAGCAGAAAAGATGTTCACTGGGATTGATCACCTGACTGAGGTTTCTAGCCTCTGCAGGTTGATCTTTATACTTTAAAGAAAGAAATGACTTCTTCTCTTCCTCTCACCGTTTCCAACTCAATCAGCTGAATGAAGGCGTTCACTCTTTCATTCAAACCAATCACATTTTGCCACGACTCTCTGTGAGCCAATCATCTCATTGGTGTCAAACTGTTCCTTTCTCTGCTGCTCTGAGTTGTCGTGTCAGTGTCAGATCCATGTCCACCCCATTCACATCCAGTGTTCATCACATCCTGCATCAATAGGTCCTTTCACTGAGCTCATCATAAATTCGGCTCCTCATTTCGTCCATGCAGATCTTCATGCCAGATCTGCATGGATGAAATGGGGAACAGGGGTCCAATCTCCATGGACTCCTAACATATTTCTTCAGCTTCTCCCTTTGAATCACTCTGTCAAATAAAACAATTCAATTACATTTTAGCCACTCTTTCTATAAAGTCTCCCCAGATTGAGATTGAAACTAGAACAGCTTTTGGTCAGACATCACCCTGATATGGTGGTACCGGACTGAAGCCTCATCATCTCAGCTGAATGTTCACAAAAGTGAAAAATAATTTGTGTATCTGCCCTGTGATTCGCATCCACTCCAAAATGTAATGAGTTCTTCCTTGGTCCAGGCTACACCCTTTCACCAAGTTTCATGAAAATCAGGCCAGTAATTTACCTGTTATAATCATAATCTTGCTGACAAACAAAACAACAACTGAAATAAAATAAATATCAGACAGGGTTGGAATTACAGAAGAAGCTACTGCATTAGACCTATCTGCTCCAAAAAATGATACAGATAGACAGGACTTCAGCACAATAATGTGCAACAACAAATGCAAACATAACACGCAAACATAAACAGGTGTGCGCGTGTATACAGGAACACACACAAAGAAAAGACAAAGAAAAGTTGTCATGTAATTAAAGGATCTGGCATGTCACAAAATATTGATACTGAACATGTTAATAAAATGTTCCATTATACTGTATTTCCATTAATATGTCTGTTATTATGTTGTCTGATGTAATCACAGACAGAACAGCGCATTCTCATCCCAACTTGTCACAGACTGATGAAATGTCTCCGCCCCTCAGCGCCTGAGACTGAAGCAGAGGGTACCCTCTGGCTACTGCATCTGACACAGTTTAAGACATGAACAATGCTGTGATAGGGTTGCATGCAGTTTGGTTAGGTTTAGGCAATAAAATTACATCGTTAGGTTTAGGATGAAACCATGTTTGCAGTTACCATGACTACAAAAGTCGTGTGACAAAGGTCACATGTCACTGAAGTGACTCGCAACACAAAAGTCATGTGATGCATGTAACATTACGTGCCTTACAACTTTTAATAACGTAAACCAAAACCTGAACCTCTGTCTACTGGATGATAATCAAGTGGCTGAGCAATCAATACATCCCATCTCCCCCATGTGTGGACTTTCTCCCTCTTTATACGATGTCAGCAGCCTGGGATGTCTCATACAGCTGTGTCTCACGAGTTGGGAGTGAGACCATGCTGGGAGGTATCCTGTACTTTATTAAAAAAAAAAAAAAAATGCTGGTGAACATAAGCCAGCAATTAACGTTTGTCACCAAGATACAAGTGGAAAAACAATTTAGTTCTATAAAAACACAATTTCTTGGAGACAGTGTTGATATTTCTGTTCACATGTATAGAATCATTCAAAACAGTTGAATGGAACAACACCCCCAACCCCTTTTCTCTTTTAAACCAAGAAAGTCAATTTTTTGCTTGAAAAAAGTGAGGCAAATCAGTGTGTATATAGGATTCTATTTTAACTCATGGTAATGTTTTTCATGATTTGTTTTCTGATATACAGTAAGCTGGACCACGTGACATGAGAGGCAAAACATGTTCAAATAAACAGCGAGCTAAATAATTAGCTTTCTCACAATAAAGGCAATATGAGACAGCCCATGAAGCTGAAGGTTGTGGTGGAGTGAAATCTGTCTGCTTTCACTTTTATCCAAAGGACTTTAAATATCAGAAAGATGAACTTAATCAAAAATATGTATTCATGAGGAAGAGGACAATAGCTGCCTCACCTTTTCATACCTCCCTGCTGTCCCGTATCTGTGGAACATCTTTTGCCTGTTCAGTCATAAAAATAGAGGATGCACTGTGGGACAAAATTAGATTTTATACAAAGAGAGATGTATTATTTTCCTGTGACAATAGCACTCCTGTTGCTGCTAAGCATACACACTGTCAAGCACACCCACTTTGACATACTAAATTACTTGTACGCACATACTGTACAAATTCATTTTCCTCTGAAATACAGATGGACTCTTGCTCACAAACACACGCTGACACAAACACACACACACACATTCAGTATCTTCTTATTAAGTCAAGCCCATTCATCTGAAAGAGACTTTGTGAATACATGTGATTGGTAATGAAATCCACCTTAGTGTTCCATCATATGAGTTCTGAAGTGGATCTGACAACGATACGATGATCATCTGATAGCAGTGGAGGTGATAATAATCATATTCTCCTCCTCACAAAGATCAAATGAGAACTCAGAGGGACTCGGCTGGCGCCTTACGGTGCAGGTGAATTTTTACTTCATATCGGGAGTCAAATTACTTCATTTACATATTTGACTGGAGGTGAGATAGTGGTAATGAGAATCTTTTAAATGCACAGAGAGAGCAAAGAACATGACTGATAGGCCTGTCTATTACTGTGCATATATTACCAGTTAATATTGGATATAAGCTGCACAGCTCTACCTTGGACACTACTACATCAACTTTTTTTTTTTTTTTATCAGTTACTATCTGGGGTCATATCAAGTTCATGTGCAACCATAACATGAGTTTCCTTTTAGACGATATTACTAAGGAGACATGTGCAAACTGGATGTAGACGACCTTAAAGTGCAGTGACATTCAGTATTCAGGTTACTGAGCCGCTGTGGAGTATGTACAGAAAAAAACACAGGCTTACATGCACATAGATCACTTGTTTGCATTTGTCACGTATGCTACTATATGGGTTGTTTATGCAGCACAAGTAAATGATTGAAATGATGAATTTCCGTTTTTTTTTTTTTTTTTTAAACTAACTAAAGGTGGACTTTTATTGCAAAGATTTTGTGGATTCCCACCATTCAAACACTCAATAAAGACATGGTAAAGACGAACTGATTTATGCTGGAGCTGATAAATAAAACCCTTTCCCGTTAAAGGAGCTTCATAATGAATGTATACAGGTGATAAAGAGTCTAAAAAAATAAGAATCTGTTGCTATGTTAAAACTAAGAAATACCTAATGATTCATTGTAACAACAGATAGCAGCACCTGTTGATGGATTGTTCTCAAGCTCAGGAAGTCATAAAATGAGAGGGTTGTTAGATAGTTTGCTACATGTTACAAATCTATTATATATTGCATTGTGAATGAAACATTGCCATCTAAACTTTTACAATTCATTGGACTATACATTTAATGGATGCTCTTGCACTTTGGCACTGGTAACAGTTTACTTGCTTAATATAATGTTTTAAAAATTTTTTTATTGTAAAACCTCAATACAGTTCTTTAAAAACATAGAAAATACTGGAGGCATCTCTATTCTACTACAAAGCATGGACCTTACTACCTCATGCAACATATAAAAAATGGACAGAATTTGGCCTTGGTGGAGGATTAGTGGTGTTGTATATTCACAATGTGTGACCCTGCACCTCCAGGCCAAAACATAACTGTCCTGTTGAGAGAGCCTGTTTGTATATTATGATCACCACAACACTCAATCGTATATCAAGACCATCTTTTCTGATGAATTGGTGTAGTGATGCTAGTGTCTAGCCTAAGACGCCTCTTCAAATCTACACTGAACTGTGAACTTCAACATTCAAGTAATTTCCACTAAAGTCACAGCTTTGTGCCGCATTTTTTGTGCTTAATTCCTCTCAGCTTATACCTTGACTCGAATAACTTAGCTTTTTGCCATAAACACTGAGTGCCACTGTCAATATTCCTTTTACTTTTAGATTCAAGGACATTGCTGCAGCAGGATGGGAAGCTCCAGAGGCAGTCTGTTAAGCATTTACCACAGACAATGTTTCCTCTATTAACTTATTTCCCTTCAGGCTGAATTCAATGCTTGATTTTTGCCATGTGAAGATCTGTTAAATGGTCTTAACTCTCTATTGTCAAACTGTCAGTGCAGTAATGAGGTTTGCACTTTTAAAGTGAAAAATAGGACATGAATTTATTAGATATAACTGACACAAAAATCACACTTGAAGCCCACATCCATAGTTGTAATCATAGGTTATTTATGCACTTTATACACATGGGATGAGGATGTGATGACTACATGCTGTATGTTCTCCTTTAATTTAAAGCAGAATAATTATAAGCTTCGACATACTCAACAACACTACACTGCATAAGCAGTTTGGTAGATAGTTTAATTTAAAGTGCCTTGCTGCTGCTATTGTATATGAGTGCTTACATTTTTGGCAGATGGGCCCAGCGGGACCTAGACTCCTAACCCTGACAGTGTTAGTACCATATTAAACTCACTGAGCTACTGTTCAGCAGCGCCATACATCACATAAGTGGAACATTTTTACTTTTAAGCATGTAGCCTTTGGTACTGACTGCCCCAGATAGCTACTGACAGCTCACAATGTGCAAATCACAATGTGCAAATCACAATGTGGATGTTCAGTCCAGGTATTCAAGTGAGCACTCAGTCGTCAGAATAGATTTAAAAAAAATAAACCAATAAAGTCTAAGGCCGGGATTTGTGTATTTCATGAAGTGCAGGACTCATTTAGTCCCCAGGGCCGTACCTATCACTGGAGGTAACAAGGTCATGTGCATAGAGTTTTTTTTACTTCTCATTTTTCATTTTTCATACAGTAGTGCTCTTCATTTAAGAAAGAAATTAAAGGTACAGGGATTTTGCAATAGAAAGAATACCAAATCAAATACCACCTCTTTGGGATAGTGGGTTGGACCGAACTACTAACCTAATCAACCCAGTACCCAGTCCTCAATATTAAAGCCCAGTCACACTGCATTCAGCATTTATATCCTGAAATGAATCTTGGATTTAGTAACCAAGGGAAAGAAAAGCAAAACGCCAAATCCACCTCACCCTAGTCCCTGCAAATTTCTTGCCTTTAGCTCTGACTAAATCTGAACTCAATGTTAATGAAGTACTATGTGTTGCACTGTAAGCCTTGTGAAGGTTCATTTATGCTCAATGTTAGATATGCATATGGATACAGGTGAAGCTTCTTGCCTGTAATCTGCATTCATTTTCTTCATATTTTGCATGCTTTCTGAAAGATTATGGATACTAGTGTAATGGAGCAGTACCACCACGACCACACGACAAGATGAATAAGTTTTAAAAATCCAGTAATGTCTTTCTAAATAAGTACATTATTATAACCTCCTGCAGCGCTGCCATGTTCGTTGTTGTCAGAAATTTTTGACTCTTCTTCGTCCTTGGAATAACATGGATGCATTGCTTAATGTCCAATGCCAATGTAAAGCATGCATGGAAGTATGCGGGCAAAAATGATTGTATTGTTTGAAACGTAAGTTTGTTTTTTTGTACGTTCCAGGGATATAAATGAGCATTTAGAGGCACTTTTCATGTGGATGTCCAGTCAGTTTTGATGGTAAATGTAGTCAGTTGAAGCAATAAACTCCTCATTGTGTGTTATATTGACCAAGAAAGCTTGAGTTTTCCTTGTGCAGCAGTGCCAGCAGCACCTGCACGTAATAGGATGCATTGCATGTAAGCTTCTGACACCCATGCCAATGTTGCCATGAATACTGACAGGTCATGAAAAGTGCTTAATTTTCCCTTTAAGGGTTCAGAGCTCTTACAGTATTCTCTTCTTAATATTTTTTAGAACTGTAGCTAACTGACCCTTGATTATTGTCAACAGATGAATTGGACTTGTTGAAATGATAAAACAGCAATGCCAGCTCTAAAGGAAGTCTAGACAGGCCTCAGCAAATGTTAAAATAATATTAGAAGTACAACACAGAGCTCAGACTTAAAAAAAAACATTAAAGAAGAGAATAATTACTGTGAAAAACCCAGAATACTCTTTCGCCCATGTAATAAACTTCTCAAAGAGTGGAACAAACTTGAAGAACTTGTTTTAAAAACTCTTAAGGAAACCTTCATGTACCATTTAAAAAGGACTATCTGAATGGGTTTTTCTGAAAGGTATTTTGAAAGAAGGACAGGATGTGTGTAGGACAATACACATTCAAGATCAGATTATTGTCTTTTGTGCCCTTCTGTTGTCTGAAGAGGTCACCCTGACACAATGTTGCTTCAGAATATTGGGACAAATAATTATTTATGCATGCCCAAAAAAAGGTTCCCACTCATGTTAAGGTCATTTTTTCAAATGCCATCTCTGTCTTTTATGTCTTTTTCCTTTGTGGCTGCTTCTTCAAATTGCTATATTGCATTTTTTTTTTTTTACAGAAAAAACATGTCCAAAAATTCAAACATCGTGCTAAACTAACACATATGGACGAGAGTGTCCAATTCGTCTGACCTGCATGTCTGTGGACTGCCAGTGGGAGAAAATCCACATGACCATGTGAAGAACATGAGAACTCCATCTTGGCTCATATTCAGTCCTCTTACTGTGAGGTGACAGTGCAAACCACTGAGCCAATGTGCCATCTTTATTTATTATAAAATGTTATGAAATTATTATGGTTGACTAAAGCATCTCCTTCTGTCGCAGCCAACATGACTCTCAGACTGCAAGGAGTAAGAAGGAAGATGAAACTAGGCAGTGTGGACGGATGAACGCTGTGCATGCAAGCTGAACCACTGTACTGAATGAGTTTTTGTGTGCAAGTCCACCTAACATTGTGCATGCACTCCTTTGTGCATGCAATACGTATGTACATAAACCCGTGTTGGGAGGAACAGCAGATATGGATGGTATGTTCTTAGTCTAACGCCTGCATGCATCAGTGTGCATTAACGAAAGGTGAGACAAAAGTGGCAGTGACACTTTGACTTGATCATAAGCCTCCAAAATTCACTATTAAATGAAAATGCCACATTGCCATTTATGCACACAATGAGGCTTCTGAAGTGTGTCTATGTCATGCATTTATGAGTGCTAATTCACCACCTACTGTGTCTGTTTGGCTCACCATTTGGTAAATTGATGTAGAGTATATGTCAAGAGACAGTATGCATAGGAACTTGTTTTGTTGTGAAAGTTGATGGACATAAAGAATGTTTTAAGCAGCCATTTCCAGCAATTTTCCAGAGGGAAAAAGAAAGATAATGAAATAGAAAAGAGAAAAAATATCTTATGTAATTGTGAATCATCCCCTCATGATGAGAAAGATATTGCTTCCAGAGTGGGTGACTTCAGAACTTTATTATATTTATAACAGTACAGTATTTCTTTTATTTGGCTGACAGATGAGAATTGTTCTAAAAAGAAACAACTTTAAAAATAAAGAAATGCAAATTTGTGAATTTGATTAGAAACAGAAGCTCTTTGCTACTCTTTGCATGTCCACCCTGGATTTCCAGGTTATGGATGTTTTTGGGTTGTTGGACAGAAAAGCAAAGTAATCTCTCGCTGCCTATTCCAAACTCACTCCTCAAATGTAATACATTTTTAAAATCTGACAGCAGGAGGGTGACTGTCGAAAGCTTTCCGAGGCTTGTGTGGAGGCCTGTAACGTAGACCAATCTACATTCTCCAATATAAAAAAGTTGCACATCCATGTTGTTAATAACAATTCTGAAAACGTATAATCGCTCTCTCTCTCTCTCTCACACACACACACACACAAAGCAGTCTGTGTCTGTGTGTGTGTGTGTGTGTGTGTGTGTGTGTGTGTGTGTGTGTGTGGTGTATGTGTGTGTGTGTGTGTAGTCTGGGAGTGGCATAAATGAACATGGTGTCATGGAAGAGCAAAGCAGCCAGATAAAACAGGGAACACCGCTTAAGGCAAACGTCACAGCACTTTATCTTACATATAAAAGTGAGGAAATGCTGTGGTCTCTGCTTAATGGTGGAAATTGTTTGCCTTAAAGGTCCAGTGTATAAGATTTAGGGGGATTTATTGGGATAATGGTAGAGGAATGTTTCTGCTTGTGTATAATCACAAGATAATAAGAACTGTTTTCATTACCATTGATTGAGCTGTTTATGTCTACAGAAGCTGTAGGTCCTCTTCTGTCAAGGCCACATGCAGCACTTTCTACAGTGGCCCTGAATGGACCAACCAGACTCTGACTCCAGATACAACCTGTCTGCCATCACCAAGCTTACCACTAGATGCAGCGAAATTATAAACTGGACATTTAAGGAGAGCATCACAGCACTTTATAATGCATGTAAAACTGAAGAAATGTGTTCCCTCCTAAATGATTTGAACTGTTAATACTTTACACCATTCTTTGAAAGTTTATTCAACATTTTTCTGAACAGAATGCAGTTTTCTGCTTTTGCTTCAGGAAAAGTATAGCAGTTTGTAATGAACAACATAAAAAGTGATGGCCACCACAACTGAACAGACAAAATAAAAACAAAACAAAGTTTTAAGAACTAATTGGTTCTTATAGATTCACAAACCAGAAAAATCCACACAAAACCAACGATCTTAAAGTGATAGTTTGCTTTACATTAAGTGGGGTTGTATCTATGATTAGCAGTCAACATGTTCTCAGTACAGGTACATAAGCTAAGTAATGTACTGCTGTGGACACGTCAGATCACTTTTTTTTTGACAGGAAACCACAGTTATTAAATCCAAATATTGTTGTCTCTTGCCCTCTCAGAACAGGGCAGTTGCCGGTCTAGTGCTGCCTTGATCTATTAGTTTGTCTGTGTTTTTGTGTGACTTCTATGAATCTAAACTACCCTAAAAAAAAAAAAAAGCTCCACAATGACACAAACAAGCTGTTTCAGTCAGCTAATGAAGTTTAGTTGGTTTGGAGAGAGAGGCATCTGGCTTATATAATGGCTGTTTTGTGTTGGAAAAGGCTGACTGACAGCAAGGTAAAGCGTTGAAAATATACTAAATATAGCGTAAAATTATACTAATCTTGATTATGGGCCTTTTTTTAGGTGGCTAATATTGTTTTGCTGCTGACTCTGTCCACAACAGCACATTTCTTAGCTTCCTACACCACAACTCCTGCTTCTAAAAACTGGGGGCATGTCAACTGCCATCTACTGTATGTAATACACTGACTTTTAATACTTTATACAACTCCACTTCAAATAATTGGAACAATCCCTTTAATACTTTGAGGCAAGCATGCAGCTGTATGGACTATAAGGAGAGATTCAGATGCTGTTAGTTTTTTCTCCCTTGAATGGCACTGTATTTCACTGTAGTTTACACATAGTGTCAGTACTGTAGGCCTGCATCTTATTATAGATCCACCACAAGTCTCCAACACACACAACACAGCCCTGCAGTTTCATTGCGTTTTATAATAGACTTTTCTCACAGCAGACATTTTTATTTGTCAAATACGTGGAACTAATTAGGCTGCATTCAATTGCAGCTGTTCCGGTCACAGCACCCTGGTATTGCACATACTGGCTCATTGACACACCTAAATGGACCAGAGCCTTCATTAATGTGATTAGTTACATCTGTGCTTTTGGTGCCATAACAAGGCACAATGTCGAGCGTGAGAAAGAAGGGCCTTTTACAACCTGCACCCTCAGTGATCTCTTTCATTTTTTTGCAAATTGGGTAACATGAAGAATTCATGGTTATTAACAAAGAATGCTGTCTAACTCTGGCAAACTGGCAAGGGTTCTTTCAAAAGCATTAAGCAAAAGAGACTATTTAATCTGTTGAGAAAGAGAAAAGTAGAAAGTACCATTCTGAGTTGACACACACAATGCCCACAGTCACATAAAAATCCCCTTTGCCAGTGTGAGAAAATCAAGAGATACTGCATTTTCCCCAGGCTGAGTTTTCAGATTACTGGGAATTTGACATCATCCGGTATATTTCTAATGTACTTGTTTTAACTATGTGCTGTGGACCGAATCAAATCTTGGTGTGAAGGTCAACTGTGAAGTGAGAATAAAAAATGAACAACCATATGAACTATGTATCAAAATACACCTCCTCAATAACAGTCCAGTATGGGAATAATGACCATCCCTTCAGCCAGAATAATAAAATTGAACAGGGGATGAAACTAACAAAGGAAAGTAGAGGAGACAAATCCTACAGAGACGAGGCTGCGCGACGGAGAAAACACAAGCAGACTTAGGAAATCACAAAGAAGCATGCACAAACAGAAATATATATTGGAGGAGCAACAGAGAGTAATAACAAGTAACACATTGAGAGGAAGATAAACAGAGGACGGAACACGTGGAATGAGATGATGAGCAAAGGGAAAAAGTTTGTGCGAGTTTTTGCAACGCTGTGTGACTCAGACAGTAGTGGTGTGTGAGTGGTGGCCTGATGATTCACCCTGCGGCCTCAGCCGCGATCCCACTGAAAGGTCAAAGCTTCTTTTAAACTACCTGTTAGCGCCTCTCCCTGTCTATAACAGTTTACTTGCTTTTTTGTGTCAATGTGTGTGTGTGCAGCTCATACTGAATGTGTGTTTACGTGTGTGTGTGTGCGGCAACAGCAGTGCCCATCCTCCAGCTCCAGCCAGGACTGTTGTCACCCTGAAGCACAGAGCCATTGTTGTGACAGAAAACTCCGGCCAACACGGACGGACTAAATGCCACCTAGCCTGCTGTTTATGGGTGTGACAGCATGTGTGTGTGCGCTGCTGTCAAAAACGGCAATTTCATAGCACTTTGTGTTACTGCACTGGGACTATTTCTAAAGATTACACATTCTTCTATTGACTCCCATTGCCACTGACAGTTAGGATGATAACTGCCAAAGCTGTAAGAGGGTTGTGTACATTTGGAGATTCATGGTGTTATACTCTATTGACTTATACTGTCATTACTGACAATGCCACAAGAGGTTAGTGCCTGTTTCTTTGAAAAAATCAGTCTGGCTTTAAAAGCAGCTGAACAAGAAATGTACGTTTTGATCATTAGGATATCGAACATGTTACTTTTAAGGGTTTTAAGTCAGTACTACCAAGTACTGACTCACTTTTAATCAATCTGACACTTTTTAGTATCTGAGAGCGCATCTCGGTGAAAGAGTACCTTAGAGCATAGAGAGAGAGAGAGAGTGGCATCATGCCTGTAGCTTGTTCAAGTCACAGTGTGGCAGGGCAATGGCAAAACGAAAGTGGCCACAAGTGTGGTTACACTTTTCAAAACTCGACGCAGACAACTGCAATATTCATACGCCGGTGAGGGCAACACGTCTAACCAAACGCAAAATAAACTACATGTAAAAGCTGAAGAGTGCACCATGTTTGATCGCCTGAAAGCCAAGTTGCAGCAGCTGCAGCTAACGGTAGCATGTCTGCAGCCAGTGTTTAAAAAAATGTAACTTAACCATCAATGAACAATAAACCTTTAAATAAAGCATCAACAACTTCATCGACATCTTCAGGTAATTAATTAGTTCACTGGATTGGTTGTTGGTTGGTTGTTGGCATAGATAACTGGCCTTTGTTCACTGTCCTGGTTGACACTGGCTTAGCAGTTACTGGTGTTAGCCAACACTCACCTCCTGGCTGCATCTGAAAATCCTTACCAACATGCTACGCTAAAAGAGTAGGTGACATTTTTTAAATTTGTCTACAACTTTAGTATGACACCAATAGTACATGAACTGCATACTGTTGACAGTGAAATATTACAGTAGCACTTAAGCACTTGTGGTCCGACTGACACAATGTGCATAAAAAATAATGCTGTTCTGATTCATAACTCAGTCAAAACTGAACCCTCAGACCTGATATGTTTAGATTCAGTGTGACACTTATTGGGGTCATCATTATCTCCATCAGTTACCAATAAATCTGCAAAGAAATAATAGAAAAAAGATGTTCCTTGTAACTCCAGAACTTAAGTTAATCATGCTTTTATGGTTTCTTCAGTATCAAACTAATCTAGTTACAGTACAACACCCACAGGTACACTGCAAACAGAAACTGCTGATAGTGAATTCTGCATACTTTTAGTGGTGGAATTTTGCCAAAATATGCCTAAAAAACAGTGTTCAAGTTTTAGTTCACAGCTATCTCACTGATCCGTAGCGTTATTATACTTCCTGTTTACATCCCCCAAAAGCCGCAAATCATGCAAACTGTTCCAAAACTTAAAACCTGATTATCTCCCAGATAGAAATGAGATGAAAAACAATAATAGGAGTCACAAAATCCATTAATATGAACTTTTTTCATGCTGCACTATCAACATTTTTGTGATATTACTGAGGCTCAGAATGTCCCACTGACATTGTTCTGATATTTCTGGAACACTGAACACATGGCAGTGTGTCTCGATTTTGTCTGAGGGGGACCCACAGTGTCAGACTTTGAAAACCCTCTGCGCTCAGGTAAAGTAATAAGTCTGTTTTTCTGCCTTTTGCCATCTTGAGTCATACAGTTTCACAGAAGCAAAACAAACAACAACTAAAAGCAGGAAAAAAAAACATGTCAGCATCATGAATATCCTCATCTGCACCTCCACTGCCACAACATTGCCATCAACATTAACATACTCAGCATCAATATCATCATCATCATTACTTCCCAATACTTTTTCACTTACCTGGTTGCATCCTGAGGAGAGTAATGAATCCACATAGAGGACTTGATCCCAACTAAACTGAGCTAACCATTTCAAGTATTTTTTTTAAATCTGTATCTACACTTGAGTACCATTGGTTGGGTTTCTGAACCAAGTCCATCCCATCAGTAGAGGCTACTCAAAGTTAAACCCCGCCTGCTCACTGTCCCACTGCCTCAGTGGTTAGAGTGCCAGGTCACTGGTCAGCTGGTGGATACAGGGGACCCTTGTGTAATGGTGGTCTAACAGGGAAATAAGGGTGATTGGTGGATGAGGTGTTGCTGAGTGAAAAGCAACAGTGAAGCCAGCCTAAATGGCTGCAGATTAATGGAGATGCTGCATGTACTTTCTGTGGAATTGGAAAAGGGAAGATTGACAGCTTGAGGGAGCAGCTTCACCTGTGTTTGCTCATTACAAATACATAGACTTTATAATTTCTGCAAGTAAATTCACATGGATAACAAGCTGGCTGGCATCAGCTATTCCATTCAAACTGATTTATTCAGATAACCCTATGGTTAATAAGTTACATGCTTGATTAATAACTGATTGACAGGCTTGGTTCAGGGGATAGAAATAAAACAAGGAAAGTGTAAAGAATAAGAAAAAGGAAGGAGGAAAAAAGTCTCTGTGTGAGCTGTAGAAGAAATGTTCAGATCCAGGTAGAGAGGACAAAAGTGAAATTCAGGGTGTCAGTAAATATTATGATGTTTTTAGGTGGAGGCAAAACAATCCCTAGTTAGCTAGTTTTGTTGGCTTGTTTCTTAACACTGGCTGAAGAAAATACAAACTCTTCTGAAAGGTCACACACTCAAAGGACCATAAATGAGTCTGGAAAATACACGTTCACTCAATAGATGAACTGTCTTTCTTGAGTTGCGGGTTGGGCGATTGGCTGAGTTGTTCTTCTGGTGGCATATTTTTGTCATTTTATTTAGCTAATTTTGTCTGTGCAGGCGCTGTTCTGTAACACACTTAGCGGCAGAGTACACATCCACTGAGCTGGAGGACGAGTGACAGGAAGGTGATCAGTTGTATTTTTCTGTTTAATAAGGAAAAAGTTGTGAGAATATTTTCCTTTTTCCTTCTGGAAATTTTGTGAGTTCAGTTTGTTTATTTTTTATTTATTTTATCTTTTTGTTTATTATACCTACAACAGACAGTACTTTATATGAAATGTGCACTACACACACAGGCACCTTTGGTGATTGCCCAGTCCAATCCTTTCATCTTGTCATATTTAACCATAGCTATCTTTGTTTTTTTTGACTGGTGATGGCAGCTTTGATTCTGGCACCCAACAGCACAGCAAGATGACATTTTTGCTTAGTTATGTGGTCTGCCAATCTGAGGTGATTTGCGTTTGCCTCCAGTTTTTCCTTTGTTTTGCCTCCAGCTAAAACTGTGACATAATTATGACTAAGAGTCTATAGAAATACACAAGTTTTCCTTTTTCTGCATGTTCCCTCTATTCAAAGCAGAACATTATTATGTTCCCCTACTGAGGAACGCTTATTTTCTCTGCTGTCTTTTCAGTTTCTATCTGTCATTCACCCTCTCACCTCTTCATTCTTCCCTGCTGTTCCTCTTGCTCTCACACACTGCACTCTGAGTGTGTTTATTGTGTATTAGTGTGTGTGCTTTTAGACTTATTTGACTGTATGTGCTTACTAGAAAGTGTGCCCATATGACTGTAATGCATTAATGTGCATGTGCATGAATGTAAATGTAAAAGATGAGTGCGTGCGTGCTACATATAAATGAGTGAAGCGAAGGCATTTGTGTTAGTATGTGTGTGTGTGTGTGTGTGTGTGTGTGTGTGTGCAAGCTTTCTTGCATGCCTGCTTGCAGCCATGCAACTGTATGAAAGCGAAGTTAGAGCTGCATGCAGGGCGGATGACCTCAAGCCAGACACTGCTGTGTTTGGTTGAGCCTCACAGCTGAGAGGGGAGAGACCCCAGCTGACTCACTTCATACACGGACACACACATATGCACAAAAAACCTCACACTGCTTCATCACGCACTGGTGTGTGTGTGCTGCAGAGAGGGGGAAGGCAGGAAGGAAGGAGAACATAGAGGCTAAGAGGACAACATGAAAGAGGAAGGAGGAATGAGGGAAGGAGTAAAAAGAAAGTGCAGCACTTGGTCATTTTAGTTAAAAAGCTGAGACATGGGAAAAGACAGAAATTGTGTGATTGAGGGAGAGCTGAAGTTTGTGCTTGTACCATGTGTGCAGGAAACAACATGTTCTGCCCTCTAGTGCAATAACTGGTCTGTTGGATGCATCCAAATTGAAAAGCATATGAGTGCATCTACCTTATTATGTGCATCTCTCCCTCCCTCTTTTGTTTCACTCCCTAGACTTCATTTCTCCCTCTCACTGTCTTCATTTTCCTTTCTGTCTCTCCCTCCATCTGTCTTCCCCCCTGTTTTTCCTCTTCTTCTCTCCTTTCTTCCCCCTTTTTGAGTGGAAATTAGGACTAACATTACAAATTATTAAACCTCAATCAATCAACCATTCTTTTCTTTTTCAGCTTCTTCCTGGAAGGGGAAGGTTTACTTTAGTTTATATTAAACAAGATTAAAAGTGGCATTGTCTTTTCTTTCCCCCTGCACATTCCAGCTTGAACTACTTCTGTTTCTCTTGTACAACTAAAGACTTGGACACATCATGACGTCTCCCATTGGTTTTTGACAGGGCTTTTTGGAGCCTGGAGTGTTTACAACTAGCTGCCATCTTGTCAGCTCTTCAGAGCTGAAAAAGAACAATTTTGGCAGCCTGGATGGGGCAGATTTTTGTCAAACAAGCAGCAATCACAATGACCAAGTATTCAGGCCTAAAAGACATCTGTCAATCAAGCAAAACAAGTCTAAATCATTTGAGTAATTAGATTTGCGACCAAGATACATGTTAGACGTAGTAATTTTATGACCACTCTTAAAAAGAATAAACTTCATGACACATGACATGCAGTGCATTTAAGTATGCTTACATACGTGCACTTTAATATAGGTTTATTTTTAAGCTGTAGTTTAATGTACTTTGAAAAAGTACCACAACTAGATGAACTAATTTAATTAATCAGACACACAGACATACTTTAAGTGTACTAAGCATACTTGAAGTTGTTCCACTTTAGCACATAAATATATACTATATACACTTAAACTTGTGCTTTGGGGTAGCTCAGTTGGTAAAGCATGTGTCCCATGTACTGAGGCTGAGTCCTCTACAGCGGCTGTGGGTTTGACTCCTGCTTGCAGCCTGTGGCTGCATGCCATAACTCCACTCACTCTCGCCCTTTCCTGTCCTCACTTCAGCTGTCCTATCCAAATAAAGGCATAAAAACCCTGGAAAAAGTGCTGTTCTTCAATTCTAAATACAACTAAAATATACTTAGTACAAAATAAGTTGTTCTAAAATAGCAAACTTCATGCAAACTAATAAACACACTTGAAGTACTGATGATTAGTCTGACTGCAAGTATTCTTGAGTATGCTAAAACTTAATATACTTTGAATATTTATTTTTCAACAGGGTAGTCTTCACAGTCAAGATATAGGACATACACAAGCTACTTCCAAGTTTCAGAGACTTGTAGAATCTGCACCACGAGTGTGGAAGCTGTTGTTGTGGCTCATGGCTCGACACTGTAGTAAGAAACCATGTTGTTTTGTCCTTTAATTTGTCACCCAATTGTACATTAATATATAGAGAGTCTGTACATTAATATGTATAGAGTACATTGACTTTTCCCTGTAGATCACATTTGGTGGTATTTCCAGTTGTCCCACTGTTCAAAATGCATCTTCAGGGAAACTCATCCGTGGTGGTTTTTCTTTGTTTCCTCCCTGTGTTTCCCTCTTCCTCCCTCCCTGCCTGCTTACGTCCCCTCTTTCCTCATTCTCCCATCCATCTTTGCCTCCACTTTCATCTATCTCTCTCCATCTCTCTCTCCAGCTCTCTCTATTTCCCTGGTAGCCTGGGCTAATTGTTACATCGTTCTAGCACTAAAGTTGTCTTGTGTAGGAAGCGTAGCTGACCGCTGCTGGGTCTAACGCGGCATGGGGGATGGGGAATTGAACAAGCATTGGCCGTCAGAGCTGGTTAGCTTCACGGAGCTCCTGTCACAACTACACACACAATACAACCTGTTTACTACCCTGGCCCCCTGCAATTACCAGCTCCCCAGCAGGGGCCAAGCTAGCGCCTGGGGAGAACTAACACTAACAGCAGAGAGGGAGGAGGAAGACGGAGGGAGGGAAGGAGGGAGGTAGAGCCCCATTAAGAGGCTGAGGCAGGGTGGTGTGAAAGAGACAAATCCTAGAGGGACAAGCATGGATCGAGCATGTGTATGTGTGTGTGTGCGTACGTGTGTGAAACTGCATAGTTTGGTGTAAGAGATTTCATGCTAAAGGAGGGGTGGAAGATGATAGTGTTGTACTGCACACAAAGCAGAGCAGAAGAAGAAAGCAGCAAATGAAATGCAGGTAATGGATGTTTAGTGTTATAGGGCCCTTGGAAAATCAGCCTTTTTCTGTTAGTCTATAAAGCCACCATTAAAATGATTGAATCAATGAAGTAAGGAACTATCTGTGCAATAAACTGATGTAACAGATGGACAAGGATTTTAGGGTGCTGGGAATGAAAAAAGAAACTGTATAAAAGTATTGATGTGTAGGGTATATGGCTGCTTGTGCATCAACCTGTCGCCGTGACCTGGCCCCTGACTCACAGGGACAGTGGGGAAGTGAAACAAGCAGCAGCACGGGACCCCTACAACACAACACTGCTTCTCACAATTGTCTGTCTGTATTACAGACAGTAACAAAGGGTCCTTTGTAGAGCCCCAAGCCACAGAGACAGTTCAAAAGATCTGTAACAAGGTCTGAAATGGACAGGTGATCTTTTAATTATCAGTCAAGTAGTACATACCAATTGTGGCAGGCACTGTCAAATCAGTGGACGTGACAGAGGTATGTCTCAGTCTAAAGAGCTAATAATCTGACTATGTGGTTGTGATTTTTCCACCTTTTTCAGAGTAGTTGTGTTACTTGAGAAACAGTGGGTTAGGGAGCCCGTACCACCTGGACTAACTGTTATAAAACTCTCAATATGTCCCACAGACTTCACTCTTTCCAGGAGTATCTGACAAAACAAGGGTTTTTCTAATCGCCCTCACTGGTGGAGTTTGCTACACACATCTACATTATCCACACAGTAAACCAATGGTTCACTATAGGCAGAAAGGCATTGAAATTGAGATGTTACTTTTTTATATGTTGCACTCTCTTATCTACACCCTTTCCAAATACTGCACTTCTATTTGATCTATCCTCTCCCGCCCCCCTAATCCTCCAACCATGCTTTTCATCCTTTCCACCATAAGTCATCAGATACTCCTGGAAGCCATTCCCACCTGAAATCTCATCATCCATCCAATCTGTCTTTCATCTTTCCTCCTCCAATCTTTCCATCTCTCCTCATCTCGGTCTTCTCTAACGGTGGGAATAGCCGTAGTGAAAGTCAGCTGTGGTCTAGAAGTGGACCTCTTTCTCCCTGCCCACTTACACTGCACATCTACGCGGATGGACTTGATGGCAGCCACCCCCACCCCGTTGTCGGCCTTGCAGTAGTAGCGACCCCCCTGCACCCTCTGGATGCCCTCGATGCGCAGTGTCTCATTATAGATGGATGTTTCCTGGAACTTGTCTGATGCACTGCCTGCCGTCTTCGTCCACCGTACCTGGAGAGAGCGGGGGAGGGGAGAAAATGTTGAGTTGACAAAGGGTTCTGTCGGTGAAAGTGAGGTGTCCTGAAGGACGGAATCAGTCAAAGTGTAATGGAAAGTTAAGATGGCAACAGAGAGCTAGACTAGACAGGCTTTGACATTTGTTTCCCAAAAAACTTAAAAGATAGAGTATAAACAAAAATGATGAAAAGCACCCACTCTAACATCTCTCCTCACAAATAAATCTTACTTATGCACACAATTCATAATGACCCCAATAAAAGCAACATTTGTTAGTAACATTCTGTTTTCATATCCTAACAGAGAAAAATGATCAACATGTAGTTCATCAGTACAGGTCTGGTTCCAGAACAAAATGACTGGGGGTGCATCTGAAATTAGTAGGGGTGCACTAGTAGCTACAGTGCAGGCTGGCAACAGTAATGAAAAACTGTCAGTGTTAACTGTTTCAGAGATATGAAATTAGCGACGTGATTGGCTGAGGGCATTTTTAATAATCACCACACTTGCTGATCTATATTCACCTTCACCCAGCACTTTTGCTCATTGCAATGCTGCACATAATGTACATGAATCAAAAAAGTGTGCATGGAGACAAACAGTCAACTGTGGACACCACGGATGAGTGAGCTACTACCTTGCACTTGGCTTTTTATTCATATTTCAACAGAGGGTACAAACCATTAAACTTAGGGCAACATATGCTTTTGCATCCTCATATTACCAAGCCATGCTTCAATAGCGTTTTGCTGCCCTCTCTGTTTGAATGTTTTGAGTCTGTTAATGATTGTGATTGTGGAGTTGTGGAGTGGAGTTATGACTCTTGTCAACTGAGAGCAAAAGACAGTATTTTGTGTAAGGGAGGAGGTTGGGGATCGATAGGCCATCTTGCTTTGCATCTTGGCTTTGAGTTAACTGATCATTTTCATTTCCTTCTGACATCTAGGGTTAGGTACAGAACTCCGTACTTTTAAGGCTGCTGTATCAATTCAAATATGAATGGTACCTAACCCTACTGACAGTCAACACTGGTTCCTGAAGCTCAACCACCTATTATAGTAACCATGACATTGAAGATTGCCTGATATGAACAAAGTTGCAATTTCAACCCAAACCACAATGTCTCCTTAACATATATCGAGCACTTACTTCAAGTTAAACTATGATCTTTCCCCAAGTCTAACCAACTTGTTTTAGTAGCTAAATCTAACCAAACCTAATAAAACAGTTTTATTTTTGCAGTTTGGGGCTTGTAACAATTTTTATTTGTTGTTCTGAAGGGCAGTTACAAATTATGCATTTTGTCCTTTAATGTAGAGGACATGTTGGTTAAAGTGATACTCCACTTTGTTAGAATAAGCCATTTAGTATGTACTCACCACTATGCCGATGTGATGATGGGTGAAGGTCTTCAGTTCACAAAACAATCCTGGAGTTTTAGGAGAAACAGGGTAGCAGCCTCATCCAGTACAATGGCAGTGAATAGTGACCACGGATAAAACGTTAAAAAAAGCACACAAAACAAACACAAAATGTCTCCATCCTGTTTGTGTGGTGTAATCCAAGGGTCCACGAGTCGCAACATTAAAAATTAACCGCAAAAGACGCCATTTACGCCATGTTTTTAGCTGAAATGTCAACTGTAGCATGTAGCCAGTAGGATGTAAACATGGCGTCGATATCGTGAGACTTCATTTATATCTTAATGGGCGCACGTGCGGAAGTCTCGCGAGATCGACGTCATGTTTACATCCTACCGGCTACATGCTACAGTTGACATTTCTGCTAAAAACATGGCGTAAATGGCATCTTTTGCGGTTAATTTTTAATGTCGCGGCTCGCAGACACTTGGATTACACCACACAAGCAGGATGGAGACATTTTGTGTTTGTTTTGTGTGCTTTTTTTAAACGTTTTATCTGTGGTCACCATTCACTGCCATTGTACTGGATGAGGCTGCTACCCTGTTTCTCCTAAAACTCCAGGATTGTTTTGTGAACTGAAGACCTTCACTTATCATCACATCGGCATAGTGGTGAGTACATACTGAGTGGCTTATTCTCACAAAGTGGAGTATCACTTTAAACCTCTTCTCTAACCTTGAGTTGTGTTGGTGTACTGTACGTGCCTCCAGACGTCCTTTCATGTCTGTTTGTTACTGATAAAAAGTTCTGGTGAAAATGTGGGTTCTCTGACAAAAGTATCAATTAGTAGCATTAGATGGACAGCCCAGATGCAATTTTTTTTTAATCAAAATACAACTTAAAAACAGAAAATACTGCTACACACTGAATTAGTGTAATAAACACTTTTCACATAAATCATGTATGGAAACACTGTCCAAGATAAGGTTTTTCTCAGAATGGCTGTTAAAATCTGTGGAAAGCAACTTTAATGATAAAAAAAATATAAAGAGAGAGTGCATTAGCCAGACAGACTGGAAAAGTTTTCATTTCACTGGGGCGGTCATTAAATGGTCTGAATAACTAATCAAAATCATAAATGCAGTTATGTCTTTTTTCTGGCTGATAAAATCTGTGTCTGCTCCATAGAGTGGAAGTTAATGACACTAAGCGCAGTACTCATGGCGTCCATGATGCTAAACTCAGACCACTAAGAGTTTTGACAAACTCTATATGGCTTTTTCACGCTTCAATTATCCCATCAAGCCGTGGGAATGCTGCACGGCTGACAGCTACATGATACTTTCACTCGACTAATCAAATGCACACACACACACACACACACAAACACACACACACTTCAGAGATACATGAAAGCCTGTAAACTCATCAACACTGAAATGTTTTTCCCGCTCTCGTGTGTGTGTGTGCAACTGTGTGTACAGTCCATTAATCCCTATTAACCCTTCTGTCTGTTATCAACATCGACAAGACTATCAACCATGTCCTGTTGAGGAGGTCAGAGAGAATAATGGGCAAAAGTCACTGATACCGTGAGTGTGTGTG
>JAJHUR010139137.1:0-11320 GCA_027495735.1 Lutjanus campechanus
CTCTGCCTCCTGTCTTTATATTGCCGGCGATGTTTTGGAGTAAGCGCCTTTTTGAGACGTCTCCAAAGAGACACTTTTGGCGCTTTCTCCACGGCCTTGTCTGCTGGCTCTTGCGTGGTGTCCTCATGGGTTTTATCTGGAGTCTGGACCTGTAGATCTGCAGGGACGTCGTTCAGCGCGTTCTGTTAGACATTTCAAGAGTGTTGAATGGTTAGTTTAGTTTTAGTTTAGTTTATTATTTGCCCACATAAAATACCTAAATGCAGAAAAAAAGAAAGAAGAAAGAACTATACAAATGTGTCAGGAGAGGTCATGAAGCCACAGGCTTATACTAAGGACCTCCCCTCCTTTTAAGAAAAAAACAAGAAAACAATAAACACCTGCATGTCCATGATGTATTTCGTGGACTCCTCACACTGTTGAGCAACATCTGGTGTCTCCTGAAGTTCTTGCAGTGTGTCAGGGATGTTGTCTGGTGTGTCCTGACCATCACTGAACATTTCAGGAGAGTCACCTGGTGTGTCAAGGATGTTCTCTGAGGTCTCCTCACACTGTTGATCGACAGCTGGTGTCTCCTGAAGTCTTGCGGTGTGTCAGGGACGTTGTTTGGTGTGTCCTGACCACCATCAAACATTTCAGGAGTGTCACCTGGTGAGTCGTTGGTGTTCTCGGGAGTCTCCTGACAATTGCCTGATGGTTTCGGCATGTCCGGTGTCTCCAGGACTACTTCAGGAGCCTCTGTCTCAGAAGGCAGCACACTCATGTGCTTGCTCAGCCCCTCCACAGTCCTCTGCAGCTCCTCATTGGCCAGTTCACAAGCTCGGAGCTGGGAGGCCAGCTCGAGGTTGGAGGTGCTCTTTTCTGCAAGCTGCCTCTTGACATCCTCCAGCTCTTTTATGGCTTCCACTTTTTGGCTCCTTTCTGTCTCCTTGTCCTGCACCAGGGCTGCCTTTTCGGACTGCAGCTTCTTGACCAGCTCCAGGTCTTTGGTGATTCTGTCACCAAACCGCTGCAGGAGTTCCTCAAGTCTCTGCACCTTCTGTTCAAATTGCATGATTTTGTCCTTCTCCTCATGCAATTTTTCTTGGGTCTCCTGCAGCAGGGTCCTGTCAACAGCCCTGGCCTCTTCTGCTGCAACCCTCATTGCTTTTTCCTGCTGGAGAAGAGATTGTGTCTCCAGCAGGTCCTTTTTCAGGCCGTTCTCTTTCTGTTCCCATCTTGCTTGTACAGGAGCAGTAGATTTTCTCATGTTCTTTCTGGATGACATGTCTTGGAGCGTGTTTCCAAAAAATTTTTGTCGCACTGTCACCAATAATGTGTCTCAGACGGTATCTTATCTGTCAAGTGAGTGTCTGGAGTCAAGATATTGACCCTATATGCAAATAGCAGACTGATGATGTCACCATCTTTTATGAAGTCACTGTCTTTGATGATATGTCACATTCCAGAATTCTTCATCGCTTTTTTTTAAGATTTTTTTTTTTTGCCAACATTCTATGAGAAATGGAATTTTGGAAAAATAGAAAAACAAAATGGCGGTGATAAAAATGAATGAACTGAAAAACAGAGGGGTAAAAATGGATGTGAAATTAAAAGTGAAGTGTTATCCAGTGATTTTATTAATTCAAACCTGATTTGATTAAAGCAGTTATAAAGTGATGAAAACAGATCCATCTTTCATTATTTACAACATAAAAATGAACTGAATTTGAGTTTGATTGATCAGATAAAATTTAATCAGTTCAATTTAATCAATTTTATTCTACTATAAAAGAGAGATCTGCAATATAGTCTGGTGATTTTTATGAACGTGCTCCACATGTTATCTGTTATATGTGTTTAATATGTAGGCCTCTAAGTCTTTTTATGTTTCAGACTGTCAGAGAATTTACAGCATTTTGTTTTGCAAATACCTTTTATTAGGGGCCGGGCAGCCTAAGCTGCCAGGACTTGTTTTCCTCAATGTTCTTTCTTTCTTTCCTTCTTCTTCTTCTTCTTCTTCTTCTTCTTCTTCTTCTTCTTCTTCTTCTTCTTCTTCTGCACAAAGGTCCAGTCCCATGCCAGATTGCCTCAGCTGCAAAAAGAGGCCAATTGTCCTGATGGTGGCGCAACAGCCTCTAAAGTTCAAAATTTTGAAAATTCATAACAAATCAACCATACGTGCTACAGATTTGCAAGGGACAGGAAGTGACGTCACATTCCTCCTATGATGTCTGAAGGCCGTAAAAATTCAGAGCTTCTTCGACTGGTACAAATCAGGCCATGAGGCCGCGGCCGCAAGCAGCTCGAGTTGCGCAGGGGTCGCGAGGGCCCGTTCATCGCTGCTTGCAGCTTTAATTATATTGTTTTTTGTATATTTACATCTTTCATGCCTTGTTATGTAATTTTTGTCTTGTAACTAGAGCTTGAGATCTGTGCCCGAACCCGATGGGACTTTACAGGTTTGGGTCAGGTCGGGCCTTATTTTATGGGCTCATGTCAGGTTTGGGCTGTAATATTATTATTATTATTAATAGTAGTAGTAGTAGTAGTAGTAGTAGTAGCATTAGTTTTTTTTCCCCCCAGTGTTGTTGTTGACGGTTCCAGTTCCCCCCACCTATTGTCCCTGTCACTGCCAACTCCACTTGTTTGGTCCATAGAGGGAAGCTTGTTACAAAAAGTGTTGAGTGTTGGGCTGTAATCAGGTTCAGCCTGAAATATGCGAATGAGGGAAGGGTTCAGGTTGGTTGGGTTCAGGTTGAAAGTCCTACCAGTTGTGTCTTTTCTATGTGTTATTGTTCCATCCATTTAGGTTGGAATCAGTCGCACAATGATGCAAAATAAAAATAATCAATAATTCTCCACAAATACATTTAAACTAAAGTAACAAGATATAAGTACAGATATTTATGTTCAAATGTTGGAAGTAAAAGTAAAAATACTCAAGTAAAGTACAGATACCTGAAAATTCTGCTTAAGTAACTTTACTTCCCACTTCTGCCACCTGTAAACTAGAAAACTGATCTAAAAACACAACACAGATTTCTTGTTTTTGATGGAATAAAACCTTTAACTCCAAACAAAGCAGAGACAAGTGGGACCAACTTACAGCGTATTGTTCTTGGTGGAGACATAATTATGTACGCATCCAATCTTAAGTGTCTTCTTAACACACATGGAGGACAATATCTAAAAGCAATTGACTGTGTGACCAGGAGACACGCTGCTTCTTAAACCACTTCAGTTTCTGCAATTCACAGGAGGAAAGAATCAATTTTGCAATCAAATTATTCACACATAGAGCGAAAAACAGCCCGGGGGAGCACTCCACTTAAACAGAGTGGAAACACAAAAATGATCTGCCTCCTCTCTTGTTAGGCAATAACTGAGCGCTTGTCAAACACAAACAATGAAATATTCATCCTTCAGGCCCTCTCAGCGTTCACCTTTTCACACACTTTCACTAATCACTGCAGTTCAAAGAAGCTCCATCAGAAGACCTACAGAGCTTTACAAATCCCGTCTCACTGAAGAAGTCTGATTCGGGGCTGGAAAGTCATTTCAGAGACGCTCGGCGCCGAAGAAATGGCTGTTCTGTGTGTCATATCCGAGCCCCGGGGCGCTCCGTGGGTGCTGCCGGTGTCTCCACCCATGCAGGGAATCCCCTCGTATCACTGTCTCCACCCCACTGTGCTCACTGAGCTGAGCGGCCCTTCCCTGCACCTCGCAGGCCGACGGGGCCGCGCTGATGAATATTCAGAGCTTTTTTCGGAGGGGTTTAATGTTGATTCAGAGCAACTAAGGCCCAGCATGCTCGTTTTAGTGACCTTGTCGTACAGTTACTGGTCATTAGTATTCAAAGCACAGAGGACGGTCACTGCTATCAGCCTCATTGTTGTCTGTTAAATCATAAACTCTGCTTAAACAAACCTGTAATATCTTCCTGATCACTCATCTCATAATACAAAATAAATATTACTACTTTTCATTTGCAGTAATTCTGCTCCACAAATTTCAGAGTTCATCGCTGTCCTTCTGAAACCAGAATAACTGAATGATCAGAAAAGTCAAACAGTGTGAAATGAATCCAACTTTTTTCTGACTCTTCTAACCTTGCTCTCCTCTAACCTTGCTCATGATAGCAGTGGGAATTATTCGGTCCCACAAAAATGTGTCTCTGTCTACTATTTCTCATTAATCAAGTGGAAACTATTTCCCTCGGGACAATTTTGACTTTGCCTCTATTTCTAATCAAAGTAGCGGCAATTCTTTCACTCATCAAGTCATCGTCTGTTCATAGTGCTCTGCATCTAATTAAAGAGGAGTTTGACTGCATATTAGCCAAATGGAGACAGGGATGAGAGGGAGTCTTTGCTAACAAACAGATTTTACAGTGAAGTCTCAAATTGCACAGAGAGAAAACAAGGCCTTTATTGAAAGTGGTCTTATATTAGAGACAGGCCTTTATTTCTAATTTTCCATTTTCATGAGTATATCGTTTTATTACATCATATTTTAGTTATAATACACCCTGTTTAGTGATCTGCTGTCATTTTAATCTGCTCTTTGCTGTTAATTCTTCATCCATGTTAAACCTGTTAACCCTTAAATGCATTCCTCAGGTCTTTAGCCACCTCGGAACTACTGCATATTACACAATGTCTAACTTTATTCATCTCATTCAATTCCCAGATCCTCCTCAAACTATTTGTAACAAGAAAAATAATTAAAATTACATATTTTCTTCTGAGAATTGCCATTCTTAGCAACATTCCAGAGATTTTCTCAATCCCAAGGAATCCCTGATCCCATTCTTATCTCATAAAGAGCTTTAATGATGACCTCTTGTACTTGTGACCTCTGACAGACCTTTAGCTTGAGACACTCAGGAGGAAGTCAGCACTGGTCACTCACTGGTCACCGCTTATTTACCATCTTTGCTAGCGGACGGTCAAGGAAAGGCTCTGATAAACATCCATCTGATGAGCACAACACTTGACAGAGTTTTAGAATGTCTAGTTTTGACTTTTTACTACTTTAAACTAAGCCAAAGAAAATCAATTTGTTTTGTGACCTGCCAACTGACCTGCCAGCAAGTTCTCTGATTAAAGTTAGGAGAAAACTGTGGCTTAGTTAAAGGAAATTAAAATTGTGCTCTCATCCATCCACCCCAGCATCCTCCCTGAGAGGATTTTTAGGTGTGTCAATGTCATGCTGCTTCCACCTTTGCTTCTGAAAGAGGACAGTCATTATTAACAACCACACAACCTTATTGCCACTGGACTATCCTGCACAACCCCAGATAATGTTTTAAATCATGCTCGACAACATTTGTGTATGTCCAACTGCGGTATGGTTAAAGAGGAACTCAAAAGTTTCTCTTCAGGTTTTGAGGAATATGACTGCATATGTGAAAAACATTTAAAGCCTTTTGTGTCTCAGAGGGTGCTTTTTCTGAGTAATTGCCTCAAGTGATGTCACTTGAATTAGCATCATTTGAGGCTGAAGACTACAAGTTTGACAAAGAAACAAATCAGAGTGTGGGAAGTCAGACAGACATGAGCTCAGACCAGACCTCTGTAGACTGCTCCTCATCTCTGCTTGAGGCTAGACGCTCCAGGCTACATTAGTCACTACTACCAGACGAATCTCCAACCAACCTGTCAGCGGTTGAGTTGCATTGTGGGTGATGCCGATGCCAGTTTTTGACAAGGAAGAAGAATGCATGGAATAAAAAAGAGGATGCTATCTTGGGTTCTGCTGCATCGATTTATAGGCTTTTTGTAAAGACCGTCCACCAATGTTACAGGAAGGACATCACAAGAGTACAGAAAACCTTCACTGTAAAAATGAAAAAGGAAAAAATTTCAAGGCAACTTACAGTATTGTAATGGATTTTTGAGTTTTGAGCCCAACTGATCTTTTATTGAGATCATTAACTTTTCTTCTTGAGATATCCCTGAATCTTTGATTTTTAGATACCCAAATAAATGTATTTCAAAAAAGTAGAGTAAAGTCAGTGAAATGAAATGAATAATGATTCATATTTTATCATTATTATTTTTCAGGTTTCCAAATAATGAAAAATAAAGTTTATACAGCTTTTTTCTTTTTTTTCTGTCAGTATAGGAAAGAAACTGTAGTTAAGGAATGTAAGGCAACAAAAACTTGGTTAGGAAAAGACTATGAAAAGACTTTGGTGTGTGTCTGGGTGTATTCTTTACTGAACTATGAATTTGAGTTGTGTTGAACTGTTTTATTAATTCCGTTAACACCTCCTTTACACAGCATTGTTCAGTATATTTTAAGAACAAACCAAAGCTTCTGTAAAAGTTTTTTTTACAGAAGCTATTGTAACACTTTTGGTCAAAAAGGCACCATATGCCCTCTTGACATGAAGCTCCATCTTATTGACTTAATCTCCATCTTAAAGTTTAATCCTCATTCACATCCGATGTAGAGACGCTTATTCTTAATCTGCTGCTGATCCCACTGTGCAAACTTCAGTCTCCTCACTGCTATGAATCTGCATTTTTATTAAAATTTCTTCTGTATCAACTCGTCCCTGCATGATAATCAAGCCCAAAGAGACATTTTCATCCCACTTTAAAAGAACAGAAGTAAGGTCAGTTAAATGTCATCCACAGATTAGTGGTATCCCAGGTCTGATTTAAACTGATGTATTAACATGTCTTTGTGGACCTGATCAGCCCTGGCTTCCGTATCCAAACAGATTTTCCTAGATTTCATCTCATCTGCTCGTGCTTTGCTGCGACACCGTCTGTGCTGTCCCCAGAGTCTGCAGTCTATTATTCTTGCTGTTGGCTGGTGCTGATCGTGTGAATGCATCCGCGAGGTATTATCTTCCTGTATCCTGACAGGGAGGAGCAGGTATTTCCTGGGTAATGTACCCTGTGGGGAAGGAGCTAAAACTGATGCATGAGTGTGATGATCGTGGTTAAAAAGCTGAAATTATTTTTTTTCACATCGGGAGTAAGAATGTGTTATTCCCCCACCCAAAAATATCTTAAAGACTTGGCAGATTTAATGTCTGACTTCCCTGGCTTCTGGATTTGGGAGAGAACAGCACATTTTACAAGGTTACAAGGTCCATTTATTTATCATTTCACAGCACAGGCCTGCATAACAAGATGCTAGTAGAGATATCAGTTTCATGTGTGTGTGTGTGTGTGTGTGTGTGTGTGTGTGTTAAGTACACACTGGAAGCAGTGTGAGCTAGACTGACTTTGCCCGAAGTGAAAACGTGTCTATCAGCACCTGTAAAGCTAAAGATAATAAAGATTCTGAGCACATTATCTCATGTTTGTTGAACCTCAACATGAACAAAAATACAAAATGGCCATTTGTGGTTTTGTGCTCAGACTATTTCTTGATGATCTCCAGTCTCTCTGTGCAGCGTCTTTGACTAAAGCATGGGTGGACAGATTCAGTTAGTGAGCACAGGTTTTGGTTTTGATCTCTGGACAGGAACAGTGGTACCAAAGACGACAGCCTCAGCTGAAGTCATTGTTACTTCTCACTTTCTGTATGACAAAGAAAAAGAAAAAAAAATCAAATAAGGCACATTATGTTACAGTTATTAGCAAGCTTCAGAAGTATTATTATTTAAGTATTTAAACTTTGAACAGAGACAGGCTAGCTGTTTCCAGCTTTTACGCTAAGCTAGGCTAACTACATCCTGACTCCAGCTCTCTACTTTCAACATGTTCTCACTCCCAACGCATCAAATACATTAGCTTGGTCACTTGCCCTATGCTATAAACTATGACCCCTCTAGTGTAAATTTTGCACTTACAGGCCTCTATGGTCGAGCTAGCAACAATAAATATGCAACATCTGGGTAGACTTTCAAAATAAAGGCACAAAAAGTACTTTTTAGGCAACAGAATATGTGGTTTGGTTTAGGATATGATCAGGATTTGGGTTCAGTAACTTTATGTTACATAAGGTAATATACAGAATGTAAGTTAACATTCATAACATAAGTCAACATAAGGTACATAACTTAGCCAATGTATATTATGTATTTTACATACAATTTACGTTGTACAAAGAAATTGGTTTCACGCAAGACCTGAATCCCTGGTGAGTCGAATGTGTTTGTTTGAACCATCCACCCAACCCACCTCCTCCGTACGGGGACGTGCCTCCAGAAATGATGATAGATGGGTACCTATAGTGTCATAGTTTGAAGCAGGGCTGCCATATTTGACATGAATGAGGACAGGCTGGTACTAAACACTCAGACACAGGTGTCGTGCATGGAATCAATCAATCTCACCATCATAAAGAGAGAAAAAGAGAGAGTCGCATTTCCCAAAACTATTCCAAATTTGATTAAATCATGCCTTTGTCATGAATTGTAATTTCCACAAAGAAATTATGATTGTAGCTTTCTTTTTTGCTACGTAGATCAGAATGGTTTGTGCATTTCAAACAGTACTATTTGTTTTATTTTGGACAACGTATAATCAGTTTGCTCCAACATTCAAAAAATGTGTGGAGTTAAAAAAAAAAATCAGGATTACCTGAATGGATTCTTTATATTAAGTCAATTAGGATGTTGTTGTTTTTTGTTTGTTTGTTTGTTTGTTTTGTATTTAGGACAACCTGAAATAATTGCTTTGCTTCACCTTCAGGAAATAGTTTGTGTGGAGTTAAAAAATACAGATTAAAATGACTAACTTATTTACACTGAGTCAACCTCAGATATTACATGTGATTGATTACTGTACATTTTTGTAAAATTGTATTGACATTCTGATTGGATAATGCCTGAGTTCCTGTGCTTCCTTACGTTATGTGTCTCTTGGTAAGCAGACATCCCCGTATCCACCCGCCAAATCCACCCTCCTTCTCTCCTTTGTCTCATCTCACCTCACTCCAAGTGACATTTAAGCAACCTGCCCACTCCCCCCGCCACCCCGCCATCACCATCATCCCTGCCACCCATTGTTCCCCACCAGCCTGCAGAAGGTCTCTTTTTTTTTGCACTGCATGCACGTGTCTGTCTCTGCCCCGCACCCCCTGACATTACAGCTTTAAATCCCCTCTTCATTATATCACCTGCTCGAACATTAAAAACTAGATTTAATAATCTACTGGTTTCATAATACACCAATTTATGTGATCAATATGAGCCTTAAGCTTTTATTAAGTTCAAAAGAGAATGGCACCGTCCTCCATTCACTGAACCCTGATATTAATATTTTAATAACCTGGCCCTCACCACTGACTTATGGTGATCATTATATAAAGAAAGAGAAAAAAAGATGATAGAAAAAATCCTCCCACTGTCATACACACTTCTTTGATTTCCTCTCACCGCACTACATGCTTTAGTCTTGGATATTTTTTATTGCTCTCAAGGCTCGGCTAAGCTAATTAGCATGCTGATGGCATACAGAACAGGTACATGGTGATTCAAACTGGTTACATTGCAGTTTTTATTCACATGGCAGCTACACTGTCTGCCATGTGAACCATTACATGCATGAGAAGAGTTCAGTTCAGTACGATGGATTTTTGCATTTTGATGGTTCGCACATTTCTAAGAAGTTGTTTGTTGGCTTCCAGTGATTCATGTTTCTTGAACTCATCACATCAAACAAGATGTATGGAGGGGTCTTGTGGTGAACCATTTTCTCCATTTATTCGCACTTCTTAGATATCTTGAGTCAATGAAACTGCAGTAACAACATCTTGGATTTTCAGTTTCCTGTTGGTTGTGGACTTTTCTTTCGTGTTTGCTCAACTGCAGCAGCTGTCACTGCTCATTCTAACAGCCCAGTTCCTCCAAACTGAAAAATTAAAAACAAGTATATAAATCACACTGTTCAGAACAGCAAATAAGTGGTTATTTTAAAGGGTTATTCCAGTTTATCACAGTTTGGGCAAACATTATTATTATATTACATTTTGTGATAATATGTTCTCAATAAGGATGCCACAGTGAGGTAATTTTCCAACCAGTTAAACTTAACAATACCAGGGTTACCAATTACAATAAAAGATGATAACCTTTGGATCTTCCTCTTACTAATAACACAACAAATTTGTATTGTTCCTTATTAAGTTTTGAGGTGCCGGATCCATCAAACATCCCCAACACTGACCCCAGCAACTATAGATGCCACAGACAAGTTGTGAACTAATGCTAATATTAAGAATATGCCGGTTGTAGTACAGCTTATGCTTATAGCTTATACTGTAGGTTCACCTTAGTTTAGATAAATTAGCACCAGCTAATGGCTTCATGTACTGAACAGCAGAACACTCTTATGTCTGTGTGCACCCCACGGCCAAGTGGCGATGGTAGGTCCTTGTATAACTGTCCTTCCAGCAGATTCAGTCTGCGCAACTATATCAAGTGGTCAAGCAGCCTCATGTCAGCCTGTGATTAGTCTAATGTTAGAGGCTTCTGTTTGAAATCTCACTCACTTTCAGCTATAACTGTAGGCAATGGGCGGAGTGGGGAAGTAATATGATTCGAACACTGTGTAACACCGGAAACACTGACAACTGTTGCAAGCCTAATACACATCAAGTTCATTTTTGAAATCTGGAAAAAAAAAAAGCTACATCAGTTAAGCAGTCAGCCAATATCAGTTGTGAACAAGCTCCAAAATTAGCCAAACGTATTGGAGAAAATGAAGGCCAACAGTGAAAATATCTCCCAAACTGTTGTAGTCTTTACAGTTTACGGACCTACTTCCTGCTTCAACTTTGACAAAGCATACTTAAAAATTAAATTGTATGTACACAATGGCAGATTACAGAAATTCCAGTCCTCAATTTTAGTTTTACCCAAACCATAGAGCAGTAAGTAATGATAAATTGGATAAACAGTTATAGTTTCCATCTTATGATCGTATTTTTCCCTTGTTAGCCTCAGTTATTGAGATTAGGCTGGAAAATGATGATAACAGTATCAGTTCCAGTACCCTTAGACTGATACTGATACCAACAGAGTACTACATTTGATACATTCAACTTCATCTGAAACCCATTTTGAATTCCTGAAAAAAACCCTTCCACATTTTCTGCATTTATTTTTATCAGAGTTTTGAATGCTTTGGTGGCATCTCAGCCTGTTGAACTGACAGAACAGTGATCGTCTGTGAGCAAAACCATTCTAATGTTTACCTAGATCTGGATACAAAAAGAATCTATTGCAGGTATTGTTTGACTACAGAATTTTTGATTCGAATTGGTACTGGACCCAGCCCTAGTAGTGATGTCATTTTGTTCCTGGAAAAAGCAGCTCAGCAGTGTGTGTGATGAACTTTTAAGAGGAAAAGCAGATATAATTAGTGATTAT
>JAJHUR010139139.1:0-14302 GCA_027495735.1 Lutjanus campechanus
AACATGTATCTTCATTAAGTGACACCACGCTGTGTGCGCTGTTGTGTTTGGCGACCTGACCGTGGCGCTGTCCATGGTTCTGACACAGGACAGAGGTGATTGATGAATATAATTGAAAATAAGTTGATGAGCTGAGTTCTTCTCGCGGTGAGGCTGTGAACATCTGAAGTGGTCAGTACAGAGACCCATATGCACGGACAAGTGAAAATATGGGAAATAATTGGATCTCGTGCGACACTTTAGGGGCTCCTGCATTTGTCAGATGCAGAGCTGGAGAGCGCGTTGCTTCGATCTATATATGAGGTAAGTTTTCATTCAGATTTCCACAATATATTGCAAATATTATATAGCAAACACTACCAGTAAATGTGTATAAGTGTGTAAGCGTATGTTTGCTAACGCTCATTACAAAACTTCCAGGGATCATGTAAACACAACCAATTAAATATTAAAATCAAATTCAGTCATGTGGCCCGTTTTTCCATTTCGTATTTTTGATCTGAGCCTAAAATTGAAATATTAAAAACCAGGCATTTATTCGTTTTTTGTGTTAGATTAAAAAACGAAAAACAAAATAATCCGTCACTTTTTCATTTTTTAATTTTTGATTGCCAAATGAAAATAGAAAGAACGAATGATACACGGATTTTTGAGTCCTGCGTTGCTCACATCTCCTCTTCATCTCTGCCTTTTCCTCTGCAGACTTATGCTTTCTCCCAACTTTTGCCGGTGGGGCAAGCAGGGGCTGCTTGCTGCTGTCGCTGTCTTTCTTTTCCATTCTTCTAGCACTTGTTGCTAAGCTGCTACTCAGCGACTTGCTTGTTGCAGAAAGTTTATAACGCGGAAGGGGGCGGGGACAAGGCGGAACGCGGAGCACGGGGAGTCAGAGCAAGCTCTCGGGGGAGTGTCAACTAGAGCGAGGGGATTGGATGAGAGTAGGAGAGAGACGTTGACCAATGTAAGCCGTCCGGCCGAATGGCTTACATTGGTCAACGTCTCTGCAGCCCTGCAGCCACTAGAGTGAATGAATTTTTTTCGTTTCTTTTGCTCTTCACATTGTGTAGATTGTACTATAGGACCATAACCACCATCTAAATGAGGTTATTAATAATATAATTCAAATCGTTTGCGCACACAATGGAAAATGCATCATCCATGCACCACTCTATAGGTTCAAAGCATGCTGACCTTTGGCAAACAGAAATGCCCTTTCAGCCACACCTGAGGCCATTGAGTAATTCAAGCAGTCATCATGAGTCTCCTGTACTTAAACACTCATGGCAGTGAGGAAGGTGTGTGGGGCCACAGACCATAAGAACCATTTATCTCACATCTCTGGAAGTCATTAGTTTTCATTCCCAACTCATGGGAGAAACAACAGGATATGTTCAATTTGCATCATCTTATGGACGAGCACCCTGCAGGCAGACACACCTCTTAAATATGTTTGTTCATCTAGCACCTGGCAACACACTCTCTCTCACACACACACACTCACAAGCACAATCAGTGCCAGTTTTGCTCCAGTGACTCTTGACATATGACAGTATTATAGACGTCCTTTTAAAACCGAGCTCTCTGTTGCTATCGATTTCTGCTCTCCTCTGGGTCCACTTCCCCTCCTCTTCTTCTTCTCCTGTCTCAGTCTCTGTCTCACTGTTTTAACTCACAGTCTCCCTGCAATGATACTATTCATATAAATGGAACAATCGGCTCTTACAGTGACTAGATTATTGTTCAGGGCAGAGCAGGCCAATTGGGGGAGGCCAAAGAACCACGATCCATGAGATAAAGCCATCTTTTTCCTGCCTTCTACCTGAGATCTTCTGTTTAGGAATGTGATTCATTTTTGTCTTCCATTTGGGAGATTACAGGACGACAGATTACCTCCTGGCCTCCTGCTGGCCCAGACATTGATCTGAGGGCAGAGGCTATGAAGCAAACTGCCACACTTTTTTTCTGTTTTCTGTATCACCACATTTGTCTTTTGCTGAAACAATAGTCCACCAAGAACAATGGGTCCATGTGCAAAGCAAAAAGTACTGAATTAAATATTCTACACTGAACATGCTGTTTATCAGAAGGAAATCGGGCAGCAGGAAATTAACCCAAATGCAAAGGTAAAAAGAAAAGGTACCAGAGCTTCAGGTTCAGCTGGCTGGGAAGCATTAAGCAAAAGAGACAATATGGCGAGGAGCAGGTGTTACTCTCATCTATACACACCTTGTTCCCACACCGGGACCAGGGATAGGAAGGAGATGTGTTTGCGGGTAGTAGCGGGTAGAGGACTGTAATGGTGGCGTCAGCTAGATGTTCAGTGTCAGAGCTGTTAAGAAAGGTGGCTGAGACTAGAAGAGTTGGGGCGCTGCAAGTATGACATCTGAAATATAATGTTTTTCTTGCATCCATTGTTTTTTTGACTTACTTTTTTATATAAAAAGCATTGAGTGCAAACAGGCCAAAAGAGAAGCACATGTACATTAGTTAAGTTTTGTTGACTTTTATTTCTACTGGGATAAGATAGTGTTGGTAATGAGTCACGATGACATCACAATGGACAAAAATCATTTACTGATTGTTGCTGAGTCTAAAAGGATCTTGATCTCAGCACCAAATGAAGAAGAGTACTGCTGGAATTGAACAGCAGCAGAAGAAGATGATGTTCTGTAGCATGAAAACATCGGTGCTCAGCTGCAGATCTGTGAGACAGAGAGCACCACGACCCAGCCACAGAGCTCACGAAACAGTCCTCGAAATCCACAGCAGCCAGAGAACAGCAAGGCTGCTGACATGGCCTCTGGGACTCACGCCACAGTCGGGACAGAGAGCACTGGAATCCGGGCACAAAGCGTGGCTGCTCACACTGCAGTCCCCAGACCTCCACAGCAGCCAAGACACAGCAAGGATATTCACACTGCAGCCTCTGGGACTCACGCCACAGCCAGGGCAGAGAGCGCCCCAGCCACTGGGCCTCTTGTTTCAGGCCGGGGGTGGGGGGGCACACACATCTAAGGTTAGCCTCACTGGTGACAGTTGATATTCTGCTTAAAAATGTCTCTTTCATAGAAACACTGTCTTCTCAGACTTTTGTCTGAAAAGTGGATTTTTTGATGCCACCCACCAACATTCAACTGCTTATTATATAAAGAACAGATGAAGCTACAACAAAAGTGAAACTAGAAGATCTGTTCTTTCTTTGGATATATTCCATGTTAACATATTCATAGAACTGAATAATCTGTGAGTGTTGAAAAATTGGTGAATTTTGTCAAAAATGCTGGCACTGGCTGGCAACTATTTTTTTTTTTAAATGCTGGCGGGGAAAGAGTTAAAATTACTTTGATAAACAGTGTTCATCATGTCTGTTCAGGTGTGCACCATTTACAATATGCCATGCCATGTTGCTGCATCTTAATACACTGCCTGGCCAAAACAAAAGTTACCACTTGGATTTAACTAAGCAAACAGGTAAGAGCCTTCCATTGGATAATTACTGCAGTGATTAATATGTTTCAGCTGGCAACAAGTTATTTAACCCTAACTGATGCAGTGAGGAGCTTCTCATTTCTTAAACAACCATGTCAGAGGACATGTCCTGTGCTCGTGGAAAAGATGTTACTCTGTTTCAGAAGGGTCAAATTATTGGTTTGCATCAAGCAAAGAAAACAACTAAGGAGACTGATGAAACTACTAAAATTGGGTTAAGAACTGACCAACACATTATTAAAACCTGGAAGGATAGTGGTGAACCATCATCTTTGAGGAAGAAATGTGGTCGGAAAAAAATCTTGAATGATCGTGATCGGACATTTGATGAAGTCAGATCAAAAGAAATCAACAGTAGAACTCATAGCTTTGTTTAATAGTGAAAGTAGGAACATTTCCACGTGCACAATATGAAGAGAACCCAAGGGACTAAACAGCTGTGTAGCCTTAAGAAAACCACTTATCAGTGAGGCTAATCACAAAAAAGACTTCAGTTTGCTAGTGAGCATAAAGATTGGACTCTGGAACAGGGTAAATGTGGACTCATCAGACCACATGACCTTTTTCCATTGATCCAGAGTGATGGGGGCATCAGGGTAAGAAGAGAGGCAGATGAAGTGATGCTCCCATCATGTCTAGTGTCACTGTACAAGCCTGTGGGGGCAGTGTTCTGATCTGGGGTTGATTCAGTTGCTCAGGTCGAGGTTCAACAACGTTATGAGCCCAAAAAATGAGGTCAGCTCCTACCTGAATATACTGAATGAACAGGTTCTTCCATCAATGGATTTTTCTTCCCTGATGACACGGACATATTCCAAGATGACAATGTCAGGATTCATGGGGCTCAAATAGTGAAAGAGTAGTTCAGGGAGCATGAGATGGACTGGCCACCACAGAGTCCAGACCTGAACCCCACAAAGAATCTTTGGGATGGAAAGACTTTACACAGTGGTCCGACTCTCCCATCATCAATACAAGATCTTGGTGAAAAATGAATGCAACTCTGGATAGAAATAAATGTTGTGACATTGTATAAGCTTATTGAAATGATGCCATGGTGAATGCGTGCTGAAATAAAACCTAAAGGCGGTCCAACAAAATATTAGAGTGTGTGACCTTTTTTTTTCCGGCCATGCAGTGTAAATTCACGTAACAGCAGTAGCAAGACCAGGAACTTCAGATGACGTGGGCCGACACCCTGTTTATGGTAAGCTAATATACAGTTTGGTTACATAAACTGTGATATCTTACATGACCTTCCTAAATGAAAGCTGACTTGGTGTTTAGCATTAAATAAAGCATGGGTTTTGTTGATGCTTGCAATTGTTTAATATATTATTCTCTGTTTTCTAGAAGTATCCTCCTACACTAGGCCAAGGCTGCCAAGATGTGCCCACAACAACACAAGTGCCTTGCTCATGAAGACTCAACTTTTTTTTTTTACAGACAATGGTTGAAGAAAGGTCTCCAAAGGGCAGGGCTGGGTGAGAGATGCTTGTGCTTCTGAAGTATGCCATTTCATTGTGTAATTTTCTACTCTGTTTAACATTTTTTTGTGTCTGTGTTCATTTACTGTATATCTTTAAGACCTCTGACACACTTGTCAACTTCCTAGCAGCCAACACAAACTCTCATCTTTTGTGTGATCTGTCTATGTTGAGACGGTTCATGGCCCTGTCTTGTAAATTATTAATCTCCATAAACGTTACGTTATCTTGCAGCATACTATGAATGACCTTTCAAATCACCACCAATCTATCCATAACTGGAAGAAGTTGTGAGGAAGCTTTTTGCATGCTTCTTTTGTCTTTTTTCCCTTTCCTGTCTTTGCATGACTTCTCATGTCTCCAGCGTTCAGTCTTCTTGAGCATTGCATAACAGTGTTGGCATGGTAGGTAGTCCTTTACACATGCCCTCTTACAGGGCTGTTTCCATGTCACTATCTCCTCATTTGCCCTCTTCTAAGATTTTAAGATTATGTTGCCAGTTGCAATTTTTGTGAAGAGTGAATTTCTTTGTCTGGAGCCAAGTTGGAAACTAAAAGCCAAGCCAACAGCAGTTTGATCACTGTGTTTTCTTTGTGAGTCTAACACAAATAATTTGTCTTTCAATCTTTCAAGTGGACCTTTTATCATATGAACAGTATTGGGCTTTATCCCAGGACTTTCCACCATACATTGTTTTGCTTGTTTTAATTTTTTCAGTTGCTCACCGAGCTGAGTCGTCTTTGGTTTCCTCTTCCTTGGCTTCCAGGACCTCATGTTCACTGAATGATGAGTGACAGTGATCTTTCTCTGATAAACTGTGACTGGATGACTCAGACTCCTCTGGGAACATCTCTTCTTCATTGGATGATGGTGTTGATGAGGTGTGTTAGTCTTCATCAGATCCAGTATGGCTGGATGTCTCTCCACAGAGCACATGGTGTTCACATCCACTGAGGCTGTATAAGTCTGTCACATGAGACAAGTCCACCTTGGCGGGTCAGGCAGAAAAAAAAAAAACAGGAAAAGGTGTATTTCAACCATCAAACCACTTTTCCCCCTAAATAATGCAGATGAGGTACTGGGTGAGTTAGTGTGAAAGGTTAACATCACCACACAAATGAAGGCATGAATCATCTACCTGCCTGTGAGGACAACCTGAGTGTCCCTGCCAACTGACTGTCCAATCTAAATGGCTATAAGTGGCATGTTTCTTTTTGCTGGACCACATCCAGCCTATAATTGTCTGTCTGACTTTAGCCAGTGTGTCCCCCTTTTCCATTGACTACCGTGTAACATGTTCCTTTCTTCAAATCACATTGACTACCATATGTGGTTGTAGGGTGTCTGATGGGGACTGAGGGATGAATTATGGAGGGCAGAAAGGAAAGCAGTTCAGTGGGGAACAGTGATTGTTGTGGACATCCACTTCTAAAAATGTATTCATCGAAGCAAGATGTATTTATTAAAGTGTGTCTCACAAAGTGAATCTGGGGTTTAGTGGCCCACAGGTGCAAGTATACTATTGTAACTGTTATAAGCTTCGCCCAACTCTAACACAACTCTAACACTAGGAACACTACTTGTTGGCATACGTTTGGACCAGTATTCTGTGAATTCTAGTCAAGTTAATGGATATTTGAAATGAGAGATTTTTCACATTAAAGTGGTTGCTAGGTCACCGTTATAATGTGCATCATCACAGTAGATCTGAGACTGTTTGTCAGTCACCCTGCCTGTAGTGACCACATTACTTTATTTGTACAGGATTAATAAAGGGATCAAGATAATGCTATTTTTATATATGTGATCAAATATTATATCATATTACTATTGTGCTGATTTGTGATTAAATATGTATTTATTTATTTTCCTTTTCTGTCAATACATGTATGTGGTTATAGCGTATCGTTACACTTCTGTTGCTCCTACTGTTCTTGTCATGTATGTGATCTCTTCCAAGTGGCAGCATTAACAAGCCGTGTGACCTGCTCACATGACCACTTAATGATAGGGGTGTAACGATACACAAAAATCTCGGTTCGATACGTACCTCGGTTTTGAGGTCACGGTTCGGTTCATTTTCGATACAGTATGGGAACAAAAAGCAAAACCTAAATTTTCTTGTTGTTCATTTGGGTGTACTTCATACCGGGGCTCAGTCACCTTGAGCATGTGTTTAAAACCAGGATTTTCAACAACTGAATATGTCTTAGATCCGCTGCTATAAAAACTCCAATGGCTCTTGTTATAGCTTTGGCCCGATCTGAATTGCCAGGCAGAGGCTGCTTGAATGCCGAGGTCAGCTGCGTTTGCACTATGTTGGTTTTTCTTCTTGTAGCGGTGATATTTACACTCGGGTGGTGCCGTTTTAGGTGAGTTAGCATGTTTGTCGTGTTGCCGGAGACATACCTGATCTCAGCTGATAAGTGTCGGCACACCGCCCTCGTTTTATCCACCTGTCTTTCTCCGTTGCAATATTTAACCAGGAAGCCGAAGTGTTCCCAAGCAGGAGACTTTAGCGACAGGGGAGGGTCTTCAAGCTCCGGTTTACTGCTAGCAGTAGCCATCATGCGCACGGGCTGCAGGTGTAGCTGCACGTGTAGCTGCACATGTTAGCGGCGGAACGTAAACACACGCAACTTCTGGCCCGTGAGCCAAAAAAAAAAAAAAAAAAAAAATTCCGGCCCGTGAACTCACCCGTGCACAGTCCTGTACCGAACCGAACGTCGCGTACCGAAACGGTTCAATACAAATACATGTATTGTTACACCCCTACTTAATGAGTTTTGAATTTCAACAGCTGCTGTTATTGAATCCTATACTTTGATGTGAGTTGAAACACACTGGCTAATCGATGAGTTTATGAATGATTTTTATATTCACAATCAGTGCCTCAGATTTTTCTGGAC
Source organism: Lutjanus campechanus (assembly GCA_027495735.1). NCBI lineage: Eukaryota > Metazoa > Chordata > Actinopteri > Lutjaniformes > Lutjanidae > Lutjanus > Lutjanus campechanus. Next base: position 7,883 of record JAJHUR010139139.1, read on the forward strand.
TGTCAACCAAAACCGTGGACGTCTGGACTGCAGACGTTGATCTTCCTTGGTCTGCATTCAACTAATTGACCCCTGTCCTTGAAAAACACCTGATTTTAAAGGATAACTTTGGTATTTTTCAACCTGTGTGGTCTTTATTTCCTTCACACGCTGCTCTCTGAGATGCAAATTGACTCGGAAGAATCAAACATCTCTGTGTACAGTGTCTAAGGTCTGCACACCTTTCTGCCTTAAACCACTGCCTGCAACGTATTTCTGACAGCACAAACACAAACACAGGTTGTTGAAAGGATTTGAATGAATGCAGATGTTTTCTGCCAAGTCTCTGCAAGGAAACAGTTAAAGGACAAAGTGAGACACCTGCACTTCTGTGTTTCTGTAACTAACTGTCCGTGATCCTGGCATAGCTTTTCAACAGGTCTCCACTGATTCTTCAGCTACTTAAGAAATTTTCTGCATTTCACACTGACCTTCTTCCAGGATGTTCAGTCAAAAGCAGCAGCGTAACGTGAACGGAGGACTTCTCATATGCATTCAGACACTGTCCAGCTCAGCACTCAACAATACACTCCAGGGACATGCTTTTTAAAATGCTGCACACTGAGGGAGCTCACAGAGAACAGCCTGTATTTGTGTTAGTGAGTGAACCCTCTAATTGATGATAATGGCAGAGCTGCAGGGGCCGCCGGGCTGAAAATGAAGAATCTATTAATCTGAATAGTAATTTGAAAGTTTTAAAGGTGCTATTAATTGGATCTTTTTTTTCAAAAGGAGAGGCTAATAGAGGCGTTTTATTGCAGCAGATTCAGGAGGGAGATTTTAGAGAGACTTTTGCCATTTTAATGAAACAGGTCGTACCTTGAAATGCTGAAATGTTAAAGCCCATATCAGCAGCGACACAGGCGACTGATAAAAGCTGCCACTCTGTTTCTTCCCCTCAGAAGGTGATAGATACAGGTAGATGAGAAACTCAATAAAGATGAAGAAACTGAATTACATTTTGTGAGTGCTAAACACAAGGATGATCAAACATAGTTTGATTGTGTGCAAGAGTGATGTCATAACCACAAACTTGTCTGGGGACTCATTTGTGCGTGTGTGCAGAGGAACTACCCGCTTTGTTAAACATACATTATTACTTGGCTTTGTTGAATACTCTGAGGTCTGTTATTTCTTTATAACAGACTGCTGCAATGTATAACAGTTGTTATGAAGAACAGACCGTTGCTATGGACACAGTTCTGATCATAGACTCTGAAAGAACAATGAAATCATTGTTAAATGAATACTTTTTTGGTATATAACCATGTAACAAGCAGGATAATGTACAGTGAGCAGGTCATTATTATGAAAATAAAGCCATAAAATTGATGTTTTATGTCACACAAATGTGGACCATATTTTTTTATTTTGGTAAGTAACCATGTAATGAGTCATGTACAGTGATCAGGTCATTATTATGAAATGAATGTATCATCCTGTTGGGATTTATTTCAATATAATGACCTGCTCACTATACATTATCCATCACATATGTGCTCACCAGGGGTGGAAGTAGCTAATTACAACTACTCAAATTAGTGTAATTGAGTAGTTTTTCTGGGTACTTGTTTATTTGTGAGTATATTTTCAAGTCTGTACTTTTACTCATACTAAAGTATGCATTACACCATGTAATCTACTTAGTTACTTTTAAAATCAAAATTAAGTGCAATTTGATTTAATATCCAAACCTTTCATCTACAATTTTGTTGCCAATAAGGTGATCTGATCGCAAACGGGCCAATGAAAACCAGAACTTACTGATGAAAACAACAAAATAAAACACAGCAGACAGGTTTGGAGAGGTGACCATGACCACTGAGCAGAACAGCACAGGAGCTGTGAGGAGGAATGTTAATGATCATTATCATTACTTGATTAATTACTGTTAAGAACTGATACGATAAAAAAAAATTGCTAATTAATCAATAGTCTCTTTTGTCATTGTTTTGTCTAGTGGAGCCATTTGTTGAATAAGGAACCTTAAACTTAAAGGAACATTTTAAAAAAAATGAATTAAAAACATGCATTTTGCATCTTATTAATTATTAATGATTAATCGATTGTCAGCATTTTTGACTGTTGGTTCAGGAGAATGCGCAAAATTTGCAACCTTGACTGAAGATTTGGAGAAACAGAAAACTCTTTGAATGTCTGCTATTGAAATGCTTTAAATATATATATAACTATATAATATAACTGATTTTTAAATGCATACTTAATTACAAGTAAAAGTACAGACTTGAACATCCACTCATAAACACTTGTACCCCCCCCAAAAAACAAAACTATTTAATTACAGTAATTTGTCCATGGGCACTACATTTTCTTCTGTTAATCTAGCTCAAATAGTTTGCATATTTTTTACTTATTCTGCACCAACCATGGGCCTGTCAGCTGTAAGCATGCCTCTATTCCTGCAACATGATTTGCTGTTTGTTATCTTCCTCTTTTGTTTGACAGCAGATGATAACTAACATTTAAGGTGCATTAGTGCCCCTGTCTCCTGATTTATGTGGTTTAATTATAACGAACATTAATCTAACATTTGTTATGCTTCTATCAAGGAAAATTATACTGTATAATTACTTTGCTTTAATGATTTATTGTATATATCCTCGCAGTCATTTTGGATGTGTGTTGTGTTTCTCTGTGTAGTCTAACAGAAACAGAGATCAGAGCAGAGAGCCATTTCGTCTCTTTCAATCACAGGTTTCCCCCCATGATTGTGGTTAATGTGTGAGCCAAAGGCTGCGTTCAGCAATAACACTTTCACTTAAAAGCAAAACATTTCACACCAACAAAAGCATTCAATGTCACTGTGATGTTGCTGTATGTCACTCTGACATATAGATTAACACCCTTTGGATGTTTTGATCATAAATTGCAGTAAGAGCACATTTTGAAGCAACATCATCACCATCTGTCAACAGGGCTGAATGTATCTCAGCTACTGTCACAGTAAAGAGACTCCAACTAAATAACAGTGATAGTACCTAAATGCATACCTAAATGTGTGCTTGTGTAGAAAGACATGAATTGTTGTGAAGTAAATATAAACATTTTCATTATGAATACTCAAGGAAATGAAGCGAACTAGCAACAGACAAGAAGCAGCATGAGGAGGGGTAACGAGGGACAGGTGAAACCAATTAGGGTTGGGCAAGGTGATCACAAGGGTGGGAAACACAGTCAGGAAGTAAATGAGAGACAAAGGTGAGTATCAAAATAAAACAGGAATTACTGACCAAAAACTCGACAAACAAACAAGGAAAACATGACCTTAACTGGGGGAGAGGGATGTAACAATCCAAATTTGATTTATCAGTTCTACAAGAGAAAGGACATTGATGATGAAGACTAATTTGGATATATTTGGTATTGGTATTTGGATTAAGCAAATTAGAATGAAACTGCTAGCAGATGGAACATTCTATTACCATCACATGAAAAACAAGAAAAAAACATTTGCCTTCACTGAATTTGTCTCCACAGACTTTCCACATCAGTGTGTAGGTGTTGGGGAAATGCACAAAGAAGTTGCACAAAGTCTTTAGTTAGTCCAGAGGGAGTTGTGTAAAGTCATATGAATGTCCTAAAGTGCAGCAAAAAAAAAATTCCAAGCATTTTCACCTTAGCCACCATTTTTAAGGGTTATGTATAAGACCACTGACAGGACACTTTGACCTGCAAACAAGGTCAATTATAACTCTTCTTGATCCATGGAGGTTTTATATTTGTAAAACTTTATCAAGCAAATGAATTCAAATGAATTGATTAAAAGAAACATTTGATTTGATGCAGACAATCGCCATGTCTACAACACACTCATACAACAGAGCACCCTGTGAAACCACACAAAGCTTACAGAGATCCTGGTGTGATTACCTAAATTCAAAATCCATAAACATAGATTTCTTGTCTTACATGGATATCCAGATAGGAGTCATCTTGAAGAACAATAAACACCCCTGAATTTGTAATTAACAACATCATTTTCATTACCAAGTTTTATATACACAAATGTTGCACTAAATCCCTCCCATAGACTGCACTCAGAAATACATATTCTTTACTAAATAAATGCAAAAGAAAGATAAAAATGCCCATGCCAGAAGTTTATTATTATTATTATTATTATTATTATTGTTGTTGTTGTTGTTATTTCTACTTTTATGCTCTATTCTTTGTTTAGTTTTTGTCTGTTTGACAGTCGTAACAACTAAACTGCTGAAAGAACCACTTATAGGTTGAGAAACAGAAATACATAAATTCAAATAAATAAATCATATTTAAGAGAGTACAGAAAGATCCCCCCTTCTTCCCTTGTTTCTTTCTCTCTCTCTTTTTCTTCTTTTCTTTTTCTGCCTTTTTATTTTATTCCACTAACTGTCTGCAGAAACAAAAACTGTATAAATGCTGCAGGACGAATGAAATAAGTGATGAACTTGATAACTTGTAATGTGAAAACCTGCAATAAAGTAATAAAAATAAAATGTTGTAACTATGCTCAAAGACTCTTGTTCAATGTATTGTACTGCTCTGTGCAAGATGTTCTTGGAGGTGTGACTCTGTTGTGGACCAAATTGATTCATTTGCACAAAGAGAGTTTGTTATGGAAGCTTTCGTCCTTGCAAATAAAGTCATGGGGAAAAAAATAATATCTATGAGCCACGCCTCCTACAATGGTAGTCCTGTGCACCCCCCACCCTGCCCCCTCCATCTTGCCCACTTCTTTTTATTGCAAGACAAGGGACGAAACAGCACAGGTATGAGACAAAATAAAAAAAACTGCTCGTCTGGTGTAATCCAAGTCTTCTAAAGCCCCAGCATGCCAAGTTGACTAAAAAAATGTTATTTACACCATGTTTTTAGTCTGAATCTTCACTGTAGATCTTTACGTTGGAGCCACATGCACACTGTCTGAACTGTGTGTGATCTGATGGTGTGCAAACAGCATGTCGGGGCGTTAGGAGACTTGGATTACACCAGATGAGCAGTATGGAGGTATTTTGTGTTTTCTTTCCAGTTGTATTTCACATTTGAAAACTGGTCACCATTCACTTCCATTGTTTGGGAGATTCTGCAACGCTGTTCTGTTTAGTAGATAATGACTGAATTTTAATTTTTGGCTGAACTATCCCTTAAATGCTGTTTGATGTCATTTATGTATATATATTTTTTTCTCCTCCTCTCTGCCCTTAAGTCTCTCACTCACCCCCACTTGCCTACCCACACAAGTACACACATACACAAATTAAATTTTAAATATATGCAGTGAGTGGAGTTAGGCTCAGACCTGAGGTGCAGTTACAGTAAAAAAGAGGATATCTCTGCTTTTACTGCAACAATATTTATCCTGTTATAAAAACTGTCCATCGAGAGTCTGACACATTTATAACAGTATGATAATAAACTCCTCCAGCAAATTCAGAACCTTGAGCCTTGATTTGTTTTTCAATGCACATGATGGTGTTTCTCTTCCCTCAGTTCCTCTTCCTCTCACAGACCACACAGAGGACATGTCAGATGGATTTGAGTGTTTCCTGTGTAATGGTGCCACAGGGATGATTCCCTCACACAGCTCACATTCATTTCTTGCTTTGCTGTGACTGCTGGCAGAAGTAACCTCCCACAGGCTGAACCTAATCACTATTGACAAATGCTCGGGTTCTTATCCAGTCAAAGCAATTTGGGAGTGAGGCATCAAACACTAAAGACAAAAATAAAAGCTGCTGGATGCTTGTTATCCATGAGATTTATTTCTTAATAAGCTCCTGACAATGTTGGCACACCGGCTGCATAAAAAAGGTCTTTCAAGGCACATTTAATATATTTCTCTTCAATGTGCTTCCTCTTGTGATAATGCTGCAATATCAGGATTATATTTTCAAGGATAATAACGTCAAATGTACATATAAATGCAATTCTTGTATTAAGTGCTATGTTTTATACAGGTCTGTAAGCCAGCAATACAATACACGACACTGACATGGGACTGTCATTAATGTTATTGATTAGCTGGCTGGCCTCAGAATGGGAAAATGCACAAAGATGCCACGATCACAGGGAATATAACACACACACACTTAAATAACAGAACAGTAGCCTTCATCACACCCAGTTGTTAAAAATAGTCAGATGCACTTACTTTGCCTGAAACTTGATCCTTTGGGGTTTTTGGACAAATTTTCAATTTCCTGGATTTGTGATTCTAGCAAGACTGACATGGTAAAACTCTTGCTCTGTTCTGGCCAGATTACAATAAGTGCCACAGGGTTTCATGCTGGCCTGTAAGCAGAGCTTGACTCCTTGTAGTGTTTTCCTGAGCGTGGCTGGCCTGAAAAAATTAGTTAGCTCAGTTGAGCAGATAGGACC
>JAJHUR010139141.1:0-16918 GCA_027495735.1 Lutjanus campechanus
TGCTCGGCTCTGCTCCTCTGAGTGGGCTTCAGGCCGTCCGCCTGAGGTTTCTGGTTCTGCCCCTGCCCTGCCTTCAGGCCGTCCGCCTGAAGTTTCTGGTTCCGCCTCTGTCCTGCCTCCAGGCCGCCCGCCTGAGGTCTCCGGCTCCACCTTTGCCCTGCCTCCAGGCCGCCCGCCTGAGGTCTCCGGCTCCGCCTTTGCCCTGCCTCCAGGCCGCCCGCCTGAGGCTTCAACCTGGCCCCTGCCCGTCCACGGGTCAACTGACTTATGGACCTTGCCTTCCCTTGTTGCCAGGTTGTGTACCTAAACTTAGTGACTCGCTTTGTTTTGTCCCTCCTCCAGACCCCCTCCACCCACCCGGCTCCTTGTGGACTCTAGTGACTTTGTTTTGGTTTTGTTGTCTTTTGGGACGTCTGGGATCCGTCCCTTGAAGGGGGGGTTCTGTCATGGTTGTGTGTTTTTGGTTATTTCCTGTTTTATTTTGTAATCTTGATTTCCCTGTGTGTCTTTGTGTCATGGTTGTGTTTTAGTCACTTCCTGTTTTATTTTTGTAGTCTTGGTCTTCTGTCATGTGTCTTGTCTTTACTTCCTGTCTTTGTCTGTTTTCCCGCCTTGGTTGATCACTGATTATTTTCACCTGCCCTGATTGCCCTCACCTGTGTCTCATTATCCTCCCTCTCCCTGTGTATTTAAGCCTTTGTGTCCCCTTCCTCTGTGTCAGTTCGTCACTTGTTTCTCGTCTTGTCCATGTGTGTGAACCAGCCAGTCCATGTTCCAAGTTTTGATCAGGTTTTGTATTTACTTTGCTACTTTGTTCTGCTTTTTCATAGTCTTCCTCATCCGAGTGATTTTTCGTTGTTACTTTTTCCTAAGCTAGGGATTTTCTGTTGTTACTTTTCCTCCATGAGTGTTTTTGTGTTTCCTCTTTAGAGTGAATTTTTGTTGTTACTTTGTCTTATTAAATTTTCATTGAACTGCTCCATTGCCTCTGTCTGCATTTGGGTCCAAACCCGAGAACCCTGTCTAGTCGTGACATTGCGCTCCTGCAGTGTTCCTGCAGCCTGCCTGAGCTTTCCTGAGTCTGAAGAGGAAACAACTTGCATCAACCATACTGTAGATCTTATATTAAATCAAAAATTTAAAAGATTTCAACCTATTTGGGCTGCTGTACTTACTTTTGCATGCACAACTGCTGCATATTACTCCTTTATATGCTAGTCACTTTTTCAACTAAAGAGCTCTTCATCCCATAAAACATAAAAGCATTTCCATGGTCACAAACAGCTAAAATAATTTAGCTTACGTGAATCAAGAGTAGCTGATACAAAACAATGTGACTGTCAACCTTTTCATTCATGTTATAGTTTTTTTAATTCAAGTCTGTGACATTTTAATTGCTTTCATTTTACCAAACGACAGAGTGAATAGCAATCTCCATCGAGATAAAATACTTTCAGCATCAGTAAAGCAAAAAAGACTATTATAACACTTGTTAGGCTGAATTTTAAATGATGACAATGACATGTTCTTACTGGGTAAAAGAGGACACAAATGAAAGCCTTGATGGTGACTTTCTGAGTAGTTCTCCTTCATTACTTCCCTTTCCACATTCCCAACCAATTACCGCACAATAACTGCAGTCTTCATCATTACTGTTACAGACTTTGTATTGTTGCGCGTCGATTCATTTTGAAACAGAAGCCATCTCCGAAATGTGGCGCAAGGTCATATTTCATTTTGGGCGAAGTGCTTCTGCACTACAGTAGCACACAAACGTGCATTTTGAATGATTTAATTAGACATGTAGACGAACAGCAGCTACCACACAGACTTATAATTACCTCGGCTGTGAATCACACATTGGGTAAAGAGCTGTCACTCGTGCCAAGGCTATGAGGTTTTCAAGAAGCCAAACTGATGTTTTACACAGAACGAGGCGGAAAGGATGAGAATAAAGGGAGTGTATACGCAATTTCTGAGTTTGGAAATATATTTTTACAGCTCTGAAAGAGTTCAGCAATTTAATGTCAGAATTATTAAATGCTATGATTACACAGCTTTGTTAAATGCTCTATTCTGATTGGTCAATTACAGCATTTTAAGGTCGCTATGTTGCTATGAGGAACAGACAGTTGCTATGGGTGCCGTTCTGATCATAGACATTTTTTAATGAATATTTTGTGTCAAATTATTTGTTTGTAGGTGGAATAATGTACAGTGAACAAGTCATTATTATGAAATGAACCCCTCAAGGATGATTCAAGACTCGTCGGTTTTGCGACGAGGTCCTGCATCACCGTGTTAGGGCTTATTTTGCAATAATGACCTGCTCACTATACGTTCCATAGTTTTTCTAATAGTCCTTTTTTTCACATGCATTACATTTCAAGTAGAGATTTACGTTATCTTGTTGGAAACACTGATTTGATATTAACACTAAACTAATCTTTTTGAACAGACCATACCACACTGTAGCTTTGTGCAGTCAAGCTCAGAGGGAATCGCCTTGAACCTTGTACACACAACGACCACATTTGCACAACGACATGTGCAAATGCAACAGCAAAACGAAAAAAAAAACATCCATTACTTCGGAAAACAACCTGTGACAAGTTTTACTTAGAGGTAAATGGCTGCTGTTAGTTTCAGTATTTTCAGTTGCCTACATTTGCTTTTAGTATGTAACTTAATCTGAAATGTATTCTTAATGGGACTCGAGTAAAATGTCTGCTCCCATCTCTTGCTTAAAGCGCCATGTGAATGTGAAAGGGAGAGACAGAAGAGCAAGGACAAGGAGAAGCCATTTAAAATAAGAAGGAGTTAAAGTTTTTTTTGTGTGTGTGTGTGTAGTAAACATTTCAGGCTCACTGAAGCCTTTAACCATTGATGATGTTTGCACATGTTTACACTTGTGTTCAGGCCTCCTTTCTCCTACTTCACTAATGGCTTCAGCTTGACTGAGTGTTGGTTTGCCGGAGGTGAAAGATGTGTTTGTAGTGTTTAAAAATCTGTGACAGTAATTTAGCGGTGCGATATGGGGGGTTTGGCAAACATGTGAAAGGAATTCTTTGTTCATTACAAGCCTGAGAGCTACAGTACAAGAACCTTTTTCGGCTAATTTGCCTGTTGAATCGACCTTGAAAAGCATTTGTGTTGACATGCGAGATTGTACCTGCATCTTCTGGTTGACCAAACATCTCTGCAGTCACGAGCTCACATCTATCCTCTATTTTAAAGGAGAAATCTGAAATATATACTCTAATAACTCATAATATGACCATGAAATGTCATCAGACATTAAGGAAATATGCTACGCTGAAATATTTCTCTGACAACGACGCCGCAGCCTCTGTCACCTCCTTTGAAATTTCCATTCTGGCCCGTAACTTGTGTCATTGTTTGCCCCATTTGCACTGGGTGGGGTACCTGACAGATGATGGACAAAAATGTTTATCGGGCAAAAAATATATTGACATATTCCTATACATATTCCTCCTTTGATATCTGTTAATGGCCTGTGCACACACTGAGGCATTTAGGTTTACTTTTTATGAAGTAGAGACATATCCACAGCTTGTAGCTTCAGGTGCAGGTCAGATTTTGTGCACATCTTTGTTAGCTGGGTCAGTTCATGGGCCTCTGATGGTAGAAAGGAGATGAAAATCTACTGTAGAAAAGGATTGAGAGGCTCTTTAGTTCTGGGAATCTGATCCTGCCCTTTCCATGAATAGCAGCAGTGGATCTGTAGCTCAGAATGTCCCGTCTGCTTTTCTTGCTGGATTAGTGCTGAGGTAAGCAGGCAGGCTCTTCACTGCTCCATGCCCACTGGGGAGGAAGTTTTAGTCTGTGTGAAGAGCTCATGCTGGGACACACACACACGTACATACACACACACACACAAACCCCTCATTCATAACAACTATTTCTCTCGAGACTCTTTAGAGTAACAGATAGCTATTCATTACCAAAAGCGTTGATGCTTTTGGGATTTGTGTGTGTGTGTGTGTGTGTGTGTCTGCAGTACAGTATGATACTGCCTGCAGTGTGATTGCGTTCCTGCCCTGCAAGTCACTCTTCCTCTGTAGAAGCACTTTGTACTGATTTGTGGAAGAAAAAAACAAAAAAACTTCCCCTGTGGTACTTGAGTGCGGTCAGCATCTCAGTAGATCAGACAAAAAAAGCTTTTCGGTGACACACTGCTGCCCCGGCGTGAAATCCAACAGATTGCCATGACAACAAAGTGATAAGACAAGCTCAATTATTTTCCAACTGGACATGAACAAGTGTCATCTATCCACCTATCCCTTGGTGTGAATCACCTCTCAGACTAACAGCAGCACGCCATTTACAGTATATGATCCTATAAATTATTTCTATGCTGTTAAGTCTGCGGATTAAGTGAAAACTTTGCTGATTCAAAGAGGGGAGATCAAGATAATTTTGAATTGAGCTAAATCAAAAAGAAACTGATGTTTAACTTCCTTAAAATCAGCAATATGTAACAATTGCACATTCAAAGATGTGTACAGCAGTCCAAAGAGCAAGTTACAGCCATAAACTGTATATTAAATAGGTTGAATAATATATAATTTATGGTTGAAGCGAGTCATTTCCCCCTGCCCCCTCTTCCCCTGACTCAAGAAAGCTCAGGCAGGCTGCAGGAACAATGCAGGCGCGCAAGAGTGCACCATTGTAATCTGACAATAGCAAGTGATGACGAGTCCTACACTGTAAGTTGATCAGCTGTTTATAACTGTCATTTATCTGTCAATGTAAAGTTGTTGTCAGAGAAGAAACTATTTCAACTTAGCATGTTTCCTGAATCTCTGATGACATATTATGGTCATTTTATGATTTATGACAGTAAATACTGTATTACAGATTACTCCTTTAAAAGATGCAGTTAGTGATTCTGGAGAAAGACAGTTGACTGGTGACTGAGGACGATGCTTTGGGTTGGTGACTCAAACCCAAAGCGCCTGTATGTGATGACCTGGGAAAGAGAGTCAACAAGCAACAGTTTTTTTTCTCCAGAATCGCTTCACTGCACTGTTCAGAGTAGATGGTGCTTTTTTTTTTTAAGTGGCTAAAATACATCCAATCTGATCAGTCAAGTTAAACCACAGGAAAATGAAAAAGCAGATACACATCAGCTCTAGCCTACAGTTTCAAAACCTCTGACCACAATACCCGCAGTAATAATCTCAAATACAATATAATCTTATATCTATTCAATGATACAATCATAATTACTGTGTGTAGCTTCTTTATCTGATAATGCTTCACACAAACTGGCAATAAAACATCTGCAATTATATGATTTATAACCCGGAATGCAGATGTTTCTCTCCGCCTGGTTGGTAATTCTCTTCATCCGCTGGTTTGAAACGTGCCATTATATATGACACGTATAGATCAAATATTCATAACATCACAGGCACACTGTGGATGTGTTACAGTATGTGTGGCATTTGTAACAGATCAGTGATGTAAGACTGATAGGGCTCATCTTGTCTCATTTTAAAGTCAGTGAAATTTTATTCCACTCTTAAGACGTGATGTCTTTTAAGGTCTTAAATAATTATTTTCATTATCGATTCATCTGCAGAGAATTTTCACAATTAATCGATTACTTGTTTCGGCTAAAATGTCAAAAAACAGTCCCAGAAACTTAAGTGACATCTTCGAAATTCAAATTCTTTTGTCCAACCAACAGTCCAATATCCAAACACTCTTCATTTACTGTTATAAATTACAAAGAAAAGCAGTAAATCCTGACGGATTGATTATCAAAATAGTTGGGATTAGGGAACTAATTTTCTGTTGATCGACTAATTGACTAACCTTTGCAGCTCTGGCCAAATGCATAAATTAATCAGTAGCTCTTCTCATTTTGATGTAAACACAATAATTAAAGGAGACCTCTAATATATGGACTGTAATAAATCAAAAAATTACAACAATGAGTCATCAGTAATTAAGGAAACACGCTGAGTTGAAATATTCTCTTCTCTGACAACAACACTACTTAATGCCCAATATTTGCCGCATGAGTAAGTGTCTGTTTATGAGTCATCATTAATAATCTTTTTGAGGGGGTAGATGTTTTTCAGTTAAACTGAGCAATATGCTAATGGAGTCTGGGAGGCAGGAGACAGGCAGTGACTGAACTCAAATACAGTATGTATTTTCAGAGGGCTTTTTTTTTTCAGGAAAACAAGCTTGTCTTGTGCTCCTGCAGCCTGCCTGAGCTTCCTCGAGTCTGGGGAGGAGCGGACGGGGAGGAAACAACTCACTTTAATCATATAAATATTAAATATTATTTCAACCTATTTAATATACTGTCTATGGCTTCGCTTTTAAATAAGCAGCCATAAGTAAATAATATGATATAAAAAAGAAAGCTTTTAGTCACAAATGTTGAATTGCAATTTGGTCATGACTCTAATCTAAATTATATTTGACAATAAAAGACGCCAAATGCTTCCAGCCATACAGTTATTGTATAAACAACATGTCAGTGGTGTAATAGTGATTTTTTATAGCCCACATTTTGGAAGCTGTGGTATGTACTGGCTGTCGACATGAACATGATCGCACTGATTGTGATTGGATTGTCAGGCCAGACTGAACACAATAAAGCTGTAATGACAGCATTAAAGAGCAATTCGGAATAAAATCCTTATTTGTATGTTAAGGAAGAGCTAGTTAATGCAAACCATTGGTGCACTTTACTACTTATTGCTGTTCATTCCCTGCGCATGTCATCAAATTGTTCATTAAATGAGCTGCCTGATCAAGAAACAGTGATCAAAAGGCAAGCAAAGCGCAGGATGACATCTGCCTCCATTAGCCTGCGAGCACTGGAAGTTCTCTTTATTTACCCCCCGCTTCATAATGCTGTCACACATTCATCACACATCATACTGCAGCTCTGGAAACCAGCAAGCAGCCTACCAGTCTTAATGGAATACAGACAAGTCAAGCAAAATGCAAATTAATATGCCTCACCAGGGTGAAGACTTAATAGAAGCTTATGATTGACCCACATTTAAACGTAAACTCTCACAGGGTAAAATGTATCCTTGTGGCAGCGCTCAATTTTCCTCGCCGACAGCCACCATTCAAATCCCCTTTCCCAATCACACAGTTGCCTTGGAAACACCAGCAGCTGCCAGGCAGTCGTTTTTCAAAAAAATTCCAAAATGAAGCGCCTGGATCTGTGGAAATTCCAGCGGGGGAACATCCTCAGCCAAAGACACATGGGTCCAAAGTAGGAGGATAACACACATCACCACATACGGTTAATCTGTTTTCCGTAGCACCTTGTTTTGTGAAACGGTGCATTAAACAATTATCTTGCGTGATCTGAAATGACACAAAGGAAAATTGAATGAGGAAGCAGGGCTAAGCTGTGTACTTAGTGGTTTGTGTTTTATGGAGTGCTTTTATGCTCCAGACCATCTTCCCTGTTTGTGCAGGCACTAAGCTGAGCAGCTGAGTTTGTTCGTTCTAAGTTATTTTATCACCGCACAAACTGCTGTTGCGGGAGAACGGGGCAATTTGCTGGCCAGACATGTTAATTAGACCCTGCGTGCTCTTCAAGCAGATAGCAGAAGTTTAAAGTCCCACTGTGTACAAACACTTATGATTCCATATTAAGGGGCAATAATCTGTGTCTGATAAAGAAGAAATTGATGCATAGTTGAGAAAACAACCTCACCACAAGGTCCATTTAGTAGCTCTCCTGTAGCTTTTTATAATATCACAAATATCAGATAGACAATCCATGGCAACAGCAGGATGTAGATGCTGCAGTCAGTGACTCCTTGAAACTTTGCTTTTCTCTTTTAATCATTTTCCCCCGGCTCTACTGCTGAAACAGATATCACCGACCTATGACAGAAATGCTATAGTAGGGCTCAACAATAAGGATTGGGAAAGTAAAATGCCATGTGTGGCTAGTAAATCAAGCAACTCACTTGCCCATGAGAGGGCGAGCGGTAACAAAGAACTAAACTATTTTGATTATCGATTCATCGCTTAAGTGATTTTTCATGCAGAAATGGCAGAAAATGCTATTTTAAGCCTTTAAAGTATGGAGGTTTCACACTTTTCTCTGTTTATTATCATGTTAAACTCAATATCTTCAGTTTTTGGACTGACAAAACTAGAAATTTAAATCACATCATCTTGGACTTATTTGATAACCACTTATAAATAAGCCAATTTGTACAGTGGAAAGTAAAATTTGACGTTGGGTGAGTAAATTTCTGAGCCACTTGGGGGAAAAAAAATTAAAGATGTTTTAAATTATTGTTTTATATTTTATCCTGTTCTTCTTAATAGAATTTAAACAATTATCTGTACATGTATCAGGGTTTACCCTGGATGTTTCTGAGACAAAAGTGGCAAAGTTTGAAGAACATGCATGGTGTACACAGTGTGCTAATCAAGTGAGAAATAACACACAATTTGACAGACGAAAGTGTCTGTGGGGACTTAAGTTTTATACCAAGATGGAACATAAAGATCAAAAAGATTAAAATACTAAGGTTGTGACAATAACAGTGTTAATTTTCACATGGGAATCTGCATAAAAACACACAGTTGCACACGTTGCAATCTTTCCGTGCACATTTCACTTTCCAATGTGACCAGTGAAAAGTTACCGACAGGTGGGCCAAAAATGCTAAAGTTTTATAAAAATATTACATCAAATAGAAGAAGCATTAAAATCCAATAAAAAGAGCTGTGTGTCATTTGTATTGTGTAGTATTAATGTTTGGTAGTGATTTGGAGTCACTGGGTCACAAGCTATTGAAAAACTGCAATTATTTTCCAATCATATGATTATGGAAAGTAAATTAATTACACATTAGCAATCAATACAGGTGGAAAATCGTAATTTACACTAATATGGCATATATTCTCATAAAAGAAAGAAGCTTTTGTATTTTTGTTGGAATTTTCAACAAAGGTGGCAGGGGAAACTGCACATGTTCTACGTGTGTGTAATCTAATTCAGTTTAAGATTTAAGAGTGACGGTAAGGACAGTACGTAGCAGAGCAAAACTTACTGTACTTTACATCACTAAATCTAAATAATGCTACTACATTGGATAGAGTGAAGCTTGAGTAAACCTCCATTAACATCCACCTACAATATTCATCCTCTCCAATCCTACATTTCAGCTCGCCTGGTCCATTATCGAGGTTCGGCGTGGGAAACACACTGAGCAGCTTTGGCTGTTCACGCCTACAGTTTTGCCCTTCTGAAGCTTCGTGTTACTAAGACTGCGACGAGTCCTGAAAGCCAGCAAATGGCTTCAGTTAACTCCCCTGTACTGTGTGTAATAAAAGCAGAAGGTCACTCCTGAATCACAGTCTGCCTCTCTCTCAAATTTTTTATCCTGCTGTGTCTGAAACTTTAATGAATGCCCCAGCCGGCGCATCACAAAGGGGTACGCCAGGGCTGCTTTGTGTCCCCAGACAACTTTTATTACATTCAGGGGAGAAGGTATCAAGGATCCACAGGAGAAAACTTCAAGCTACACTCAACAATGTTAAAATCATTTTACACTGGTGCAAAAGAATAAGAATTGTGGCAAAAGGTCACCAATGTCGCCTTTCAATCTGCTGTCTGAGGAAAGAAACTGAACAAGTTTACTTCCACAAATCGATGTCGTACAATTATTCCTAGTAAATTACACAGACAGCTGCAGACCACACCTCTAGAAAGACATGCACCACGACACAGTCATACAGCTCCAAATTATTGCTTACACTATACTACCGAAGAAAAGCAAAGGCTGAACTAATTGCAGCCCTCCCTGACCTCGGAGACCACAGGTTGCCCAAACAGCAAGTTACCATCCAGATTTGGAACGGCCTGCCCTTGGCCAGACAAATTAGGACAATGAATGGGTTCCCTCCCAGTTGGTGATTGGCTTTATGGCATTTTGATAAAAGGGCACTTCTGACAGAACAGGTCGGTGTCTATTTTTAAAATTTTTATTATTATAATACCATTATTATCCGAGAGCATTTCTGACATAAAATTAAGGATAAATGGCTGCGAGCACGTTCCTGGATTCGATCATCATTAATGGTGCTGCAGCCCGCACACAGCCTATTGTTCCCTGTTGGAAAATTACAGGCATTTCCAGTCTGGACCGATGAGTGGTGTATTTAAAAGAGAAATGATAACCTCTCTCCTCCTCAGACGGGAGATCTGTGTGGCCTAGATAAGGATCATGGGTATTTATTACTCCCACAAGAGCCCTTGGACTGCACCTTTGGATTATGGGTCTCCTGGGAATATTGAACAAATATTTGAGAAGGAGCTTGGGTATTTGTTACTCCACACACCTCGGCAGATAAGACACATTGTCATTCTTTATACAAAACGGTGCACAATACAGTAGCAGCTGCTGTGCAGCAACAAAGAACGTCCTTCCACATGCTAACCTCGGTAATATAGACAGTCTTTTGTTGCCACACAGGAAATATAAACAGATACCTTGCTGAGACTGTTAATTATTGATGGGGTGCAACCACTAGATTAGATCTTCTGGTATGATCAAATATGCATTATGGCAGACAGAGTACATCCTTGATGAATTTGGTATGGTAACCAGGACACATGAAAGTGGTTGCCAGATGTTACAGTGTGGCTGGGATTGCACCTCTGAGTGTGTTTCACCTGAGTGTCCATCAGTTTTTTGAAAGAAAAGACAGACAAGATTTTAAAAGTATATTATGTGCACTTTGGAGAATGTGTTCCTCTTTATGTTAATCCACATTAAATCATAACGCAACATTAAAGCAGTAATTAAAAGGAGGCAGTAAAAATTAATTGGATACATGATTAAAAAGAAACTTTGCAAACTCCCCTGAATGCAGTTACGGGTTAATGATGGAGCTAACGGTAGAACTATCTCATGCAGTCAAATTATCTGGTGCTAGCCGCTGCAGCTCTGCGGCTGCTTTCAAAACCAGCCATTAAAGTTTCATTCCTTTTATGCTAAAACACGGCATGCCTTGCATATTGAAACGGTCCCTCTCCAGGAGGAGCCAAGCCACTCTTTCCTAAACAGCATTAAATATTTCGTGGAGAGAAATGCTCAAGGATTTTACAGATGCAACAAATCAAATGCTGGCACAAATAAGTACAAATAGTAGGCATTTCTTTCTTTAAAGTGCCCTCTCTCCTTTTTCAAGAGGACAGTTTGTTTTACCACAAAGAAGCTCTAGACTATATTATTTTTGGTGTTTATGTTACTAGTTTTTTTCTTTGTTGTGCCGGTTTGTTTTGTCATTGTTTGTGTTTTTTGTGCACACTTGTGATTCACCATTTTTGAAAAATCTGTTTTTTATGGCCTGAGGTATTATGTTTGCAGGGTTTGCAGGTCATCCGTTCATCCACCATATTCATGTGAACATGATATCTCAAGAACGCCTGAAGGGAAATTCTTCAAACTTGGCACAAATCTGTACTCCTCTTTAAAAACAGTCTCTAAGTGCACATTTATGACTACTTGCTCAAGGACCACTCTTAGGCCTGATTTACCAAAATCCCAAATAAAGAGGGCTAAATTGCATGTGATCTAATAAGAATAATTGCATAAATGACAACAGGTGCAAACACTGTGGAGACAGCAGTATTTAAATGAGGGTTTTTTACGTGTGTTACACGTTTCCACCACGGGTAGGATGGATGGAAATCAGAGTGACTGCAAGCGCAAAATGAAATTCAATCCCATGCTGTTGAGCTACAGCAGAAAAGAGTCAAGAACAATGGATGATATTAAGAGAAGACAGCAAGATATAAGGCTAATAAGTAAAGAAAAATTGGCTTATAATAAAAACTAACTATCTTCAATAAATAAACAAACAACAACAACAATAAGAAGAAGAATAAATAAACAAATTTGTTGTGCAGGACGTGAGAGCTGTGTCCTCAGTGGCCTGTGTGCTCAGGCGGGACAGTTGGGCAGTGGCTGCGCACAGCAGGCAGCTGGGCAGTGCTGCATCTGGTCGGACAATGGCTATAAATGCCCCGGGAAGAGGGATCAAACACAGTGTACAGGCAGTGGTGAGGTCTCTCAATCAAAGCGCACACCGCTTGGAGAGGTTACAAAAAGAATGAAATAGGAAGACATAACAAAGGTCAGTGTAAATTTTCTTTGGGCCACAGTGGTTGTGAATGTTCAGTTTCATTTGATTGCAAATAGTCCACAGTAAATTTGTGTTTAATCGTGGTTCTTTTCTGTGTTAAAGATTAAATAATACTTTAAATCAGAGTGACTCCTCATCACCACAATAACAGCAGCCATCTGTGCGCATGGCTGGATAAATTAGCACCTGTATTAAATACCGACGCGGTCACAGTCGCCGCAAATTATTGTCAGGCTTGTTAAACTGCAGTGCGTGTTCTAAATGAGCCTATTTGCATGTTCTCCTCCCAGTAGAAACGTCCCATATTGCATATTTATTAAGGCAACCGTACTAAATGGACAGTGCGAGCTGTCTTGCACATTTGAAAGACGCAATCCTCAGTGCGCACCGTTAGTAGATCAGCTTGCACATTTATTTAAGGGTGATATCAAGTTTGAACACGTTTTACACACGCAAACCTTTAGTAAATCAGGCCCATAGTTGCAGTGATTCTAAGCTTTTGAAAAACTTACATAAAATCTATATTTTACCTGTAATGACTGCTGACTCCTCATTCCTCTTAGCTGGTAGGGGCAGCAAGTCATCTACAACTACTACGCTAAAAACAAGGCTTACCTGTTAGCAGTGTTGGGGAATAACTTGTACATGCAATAAATGTAATCGTAATCTGTTACAGTTACTGATTAAAAAGTTACTATTCAACATGTTGGTGAATACAAAGGATAGAATATTCTTCTTGAGTTGCCTGGCAGAGATCTGCACTCTACTGAGTGACCTGCTCTAGTTTTATTATTATTGTTGTTGTTACTTAAGGTTTTATAATTAGTTTCTGGGTGGTATTGTTCCACAGATAGAAATGATGTGTTGATGAGGGGGTGGAGTGAAGTGAATGAAGGGAGAGATGGAGACGTCCATGTGTAGGGGTGTGAGATTGAAGATGTGTGCATGCAACATGCATGCACATATGCAGACGCCGCACTGGCCTTTGGATTGTAAGTCAGCACCACAGCCATTTTGGTTTGGTCAAGTAAACACATACTGTACATAATCGTGGGGAGCAGCAATTTCAATGAGTTGTTTTATATTCAAGGGTTCATGATCTACGAAGAGTAAGTGAGAGAAAAAACAATATATAACATATGGCATATGTTGAATATAACATGAATCATTGAAATGTAAATGTCATGGTAGGTTTTATCCAGAACAACCGCAGCTCCCCCATTTACATGTGTTTGCTCACAGGCCTGTCTTGACTGGGACCACTATGACGATGTTGACATATGACAGCAACAGTCTGAAGCGGTCAATGCAGTGGCTACATACAATATGTCTATGGCATGCAAACTGAGAGAAAATGGACCAGGAAGTAAGGGAATTTATACAGATGACAAGTTTTGGATGTGTGTTTGTTTAACTTATTATTTGCTTTTTAAAGAAGCGCTCATCTTTCAATATACCTACAGATTTTTTTTTTTTAAAAGACCAGAGTAGTAGCTGACAGCAAATAATCCTTAACAGACCTTTGTCATGTCAGCCATAATGACATGAAATAATAGGGTAAACACAGGTGTTACCAGTGATACTAATTAAGGTCCCGTTCCATTTAGTGTAGCCTTTCCAATGAGCCTACATGCGCAGTAGCAGCACCTGACTGTTTGACCTGAATGGAACAGGCCCTTCATTTGTATTAATAAAATCTGTCTATACTATTTTACGGTATGTCAAAATGGCTGCTGTGAAAAAGGCCTGAAACAATGCGCCTCTCAATTTATGTGAGTGACGTGTCAAATATGAGAATGATCATAATGACATTGTAATTTGATTTTTTAGAAAAACAAAAAACAGAACAATTACATGTGAAATATATCTGTACACTATATAGTGTTTAAACAGACCAGCAACATTCACAGAGGCAGGACGTGACCGGTTTTCCACCATCTCCTCTCTCTAGGAACAAGTCTTCCATCCCTTAGTCATGGCTCACAGAACCAGACTGATTAAACTCCACTTCAGTGCCTGTTGTAATTATACACACACAAGACCTCAATTTGTGTTTATTAGTGATGTGGTATTTCAAAACCACATATTACAGCAAACTGAAATTGGTCGCGTAGGCTGAGGGTTTGGACGGTGGCCATTTTGTTTTGGTCTGCATTCCATGACGTTTTTTTTGCACTTGTGCCCGATCCCTGTCTGCAAAAGGTCTAGACATGGGTACGTGTTTTACGTTATTTATTTCATAGCGGTCCTCTACGTCTGTGAGGGAAAGTGGACAACACGTGAATAAAAGAGGGGTGTCATAGCCCGGCGGGTGTCTTGTCTCAAACAGAAAGCATGTGATTGACCAATCAGACGGCAGCAGGTCACAGCTCCATCACTGAGCCTTCAGACACTCCGGCAGTTAGAGAAGTACTGAGCACAAGCCATTTTAAAATTACAAGGTCAGAGTTTCAACCACACCCATGTCTGTTTTAGACACCCCTTCACTCGCTTTACACACACACACACACACACACACACACACACAGAAGGAGAGAGAAAAACCAGCATGCAGATGATCTTCCACTCACTTCCAAAACACAGATGTTTCTGTTTGACAGATTGCAGCAAATGATCCTTTTAACACATTCCTCCGTTATGTGTGGGTTGAATGTTAACTGGGTACAGTTAAACTTAACAGAAACATATGTATTCAAATGAGCCATGACTAACAGCTCAAGTTCTGCCTCTTTATTATGAGAGCAAACGATGCCTTCACGGCAGCAACTGAAAATCGGTTCAAATTGTACAGATAAATGAATGTGCAGCACATATTTCTAACACAACTAGATATGATGCAATATCCAGAGCCCAGAGCCGCCCCCCCCCCCAAATTATCTGCATGTAGAAGCATAGTTCGCATGAAGTCATCGTTTTGGCCTCTGTCTTTAGAAGCATAATCACAGTAAATCAAGATACTCCTCACGTTTCCAAACTTGACCCTCCCTGCAATATTTATGACTGTAAGGAGTAACTTATTTAGACATGAATAAACACTGTATGTCAGCAAATTCACAACTTTAAACAACCCTGAACTACATTGATTCCATGCTTTTGGTGTGAGACATTGCAGATTTCTTACCAAACGTCACATATGACCTCAGGGACTCTTCATTTGGATTTATGTTTGACTGCCACATCTGCATTAGGGAGTGACGTCATATGCTTTGGCAAAAGCTGCTACGAGGGATTTTTAACTGGTTAAGAAACAGTCTTAAATTAATACTGATCCCTGTATATGACCTACATCACTTAACAAAACCTTTTTTGTGCATTTTCTTTAACCAATAGATGAAAATGTTAACAATCACTTAATCAATAATAATTAATACAATACAAACTGAAAGTTTTTTCTCATATTTTTTATAGTTTTCATGTAGTTTTCTTATTAAGTAAATTGCTCCACCAGACAAAACAATGTTAAATATAAAAAAATTAATAGCACCAACATGTGATTCTGCGTTTATACGTATTATATGAATGTCCATTTCTATACAGTCATTGTTTAGCCTACATGTTTAAATTTATTATTATTTCAATTAAAAAAGATCTAGAAAGATATAGAGCCGGGGTGTGGTTTGTCCGTTTTGGGCTACTGTGGAAACATGGCAGTCAAATAAGGAAGATCCTCGATGGAAGAGGACCCACACTCTCTGTAGATGTAAACAGCTCATTCTAAGGTAATGAAAACACAAAAATTCTTATTTTCAGGCGATTATACACTAATGAAAACATACTCATGCATATTAATTTAATTTCTGCCATATTCTGCCAAGACATCCCCCAAAATCTTACACACTGGACCTTTAAACCAGTTGTAAGTGAACTCATCTAATATGAACCTCAGTCCAAAAACAAAGTCATTCAAACCACACATAGAAGCAATTAAAAAAAAAAAGTCAGTCAGTCACACATTTCACATGGAACGGATTTAAACATTGTGAATACAGAGCATGTATATGGGGACATTTCCCAATGAAGGACAGCAACCAATGTCAGGAAACTACTAGGCCTGACTATTGAAGTGAGAATGGCTTCGTCTGAAGCCTGAAATCCACTTGATGTGCAGCAGAAAAAGACATTTCATGCAGCCAAATAAATATGAAATCGTGAATTCACAAAACAATCTAAGCGCAGACAATATATTTGTTTTTTATGATGAGATGAAAGTTGGCAGTGAATGTAGCTGAATGTACCAGCTCTGAAAACCAGTAAAACGGTAGATTGACTGTTCAGAATAAATTATGAAATCAAAAAGTTCTTGGCAGTTAGTGGTCATTTAATATGGACAGTTATCGAGATGGACTTTTTATTAATTAATGACATAGGAAAATACACTAGGTTATGCTGTATACTTTATAACATGACTGGTATTTAAGAGCAAGCAGCATACAGTATGTCAGAAGCAATGTCTTCCAACTGCATTATTCTGTACATGTTAGTATATATTTCATTCTCAAAACTAACTTTTTCACCACCTTTCCAAAACTCACATGGGGAGAGAAATATGACTGCAGACACTTTTTTGTTTATCTGCTTTGTGAGCGCAGGCATCAGCCGATGCAGATCATCTTAAAATGCCAGACAATGAGCCTTATTAATATGCTGACCAATTAATCAGTCTATTGCTGTGGGATATATATAAACAAAATTAAATATCACTATATTTTTAACCAAATACTTGGATATCAATACTCCA
>JAJHUR010139142.1:0-19395 GCA_027495735.1 Lutjanus campechanus
ATCACTTTTCAGGCCCTTCAGATGCCTCAGTTGTCTCCACCGCTCAAAGGCTGCACCGATGTTGACTCTGGTTTGTCCTCTAGCTTTATCCAGAGACTTTTTCGTCACAATCTTTTTCTGCCTCTGGCTTTCTTTTCTTTGCCTGTTTAGCGGGGTGAGCCATTACAAGTAACGCTGAAAGTGCTATTTTTGGCTGGATTTTCTCTGCTATAGTACTCTTATGAACTTATTCTCCTACTAACTTGGTATTTCTGCTGAGGAGTGTGATGAATATTTCCAGCAACGGTGAAACGTGACGAGTGCGCACGGGGAGGAGGGAGGGACAGAGGGGGGCCGGAGCAGCACATGAAGGCATCTGATTGGTTCCTTTCCATTCGGACCGAATGGCAGGGATTGGTCAGAGTTTTTACAGGCCTGCAGCTGACACAGAGGTCTGATTCTTTTCGTTCCTTTTTCTGAATACATAATGTATTGACTACTCTCAGGATAGAAGGACCATTTCACCCAGTATAACAAAAAATGTTTCTGAATAGGATTACCAGATATAGCTTTAATACTGGATCACAGTTTAAATTGGAGTCTTAAGTTTTGGAACAGTGGAATTAATTTTAATCTAAATTTAGACTAAAAACTAAATCAAGGTTTAAAGAGAACTTTGAAGTTAATCTCAAACTTGTTGCACCAACAAAGATGAATTTAATCTAAGATTAGTGCTGAAACTAGGTTTAAAATAACATTAATAATTCAGCACAAATTAAAATCAATCTCAATTTACTAAAGCCAGGTTTGTTTGTTTATTTATTTATGGTCACAGTTTAAGTTTAATCAAAATGGAAATTTTTGCAAACTGAAATGAATGAATGAATTAAAGTGCTTTTGGGACCAAGGAAATATAAAAGTGGAGAAAACCCTTTTGCCTGCTCAGAGGATGCTAACAGCTAAAAAGGTAAAGAAACTTTACATTTTTTGATCGCTGAATATAAAGTTAGTTTTCTCATAATGTCTCTGCAGAGGCTCTTTGCTAAAGTAACGGTAAAGTTGATTAATTTGCTCAGTTCATTTTAAAATGTAAACCTTCACAAGTGTGAAGTTAAAGTTAGTTCTGGATCACAGTTTAAAGTTTTGGTGCAACAGAAATTTAATCTCAGTTTAGGGTCATTTTTAAATTTAATCTTTAATCATTTTAAGCTGGTTTAAAAGTTATGTGCAGCATCATTTAAACTGTGATTTTAAAAATCAGTCCTCGTTTCAACACAGTTAAGAGATTAAACAGCAAAATGAAGTTTTTATGGTGATATTAAATCTTGAATACAGGATTTATTGTAAATATCATCTGTGTATCATTGGAGGCTTTCTTGTATATTTTTGTTTTGAACGTGTTAAATGTTTTTCTCGCCACAGAAACGGTGAAAGTTTTCAGATCAGAAGGTAAAACTCGTCTCTCATTTTCTCTGTTTAACTTTAATTTTTGCGCACTCTCTTTCTTCCGTCTTCCATGTCATTTCCTGTGATAAATAAAAATGGTGGTCACAGCTCGGAGCTCCGGAGGCGACTGAGTCGCTGCAGAAATTAACGGGAAACTTTGCATCGGCGGGCAGCCGCGGAGTCTGCGGCCGGGGGTCGGTGCTCGGCGGCCGGGGGGGCCGGAGAGTCCCTTCAGCCGGGAGAGAGGCTCCGTGTCCCCGCTGCGTGTCTGCACAAGGTGGGTCTGTGTCAGTAGCCACTGTGGCCACGAAAATGGCTTCCGAAAACAGCAGGCAGATTGCCAGCAGTCTGCAGAAAGGAGCCGAGCAGAGAAAGAATGGCGCAGATTAAAACTCCGCCGCTAATTAAACTCAGAGCCGCTAATTTAACGGATCATGTGACGACACGGACACTGAAAGTTAAAGTCAAGTTGAGTTTTTCAGTGTTTGTAAAGTGTTTGTGTTGTGAGGAGGAGGAGGAGGAGAAGGAGGAGGAAGAGTCCTGCAGCCTCCAGCTGAGCTGCACACATTTAAACACTGTATATTCATAAATACACATTAAACAGCATTAAAGTCAGCAGAGGAAACGTTATAACGACCTGCAATAACTGCTTATTATTATCTATTAATACTGTGTAGGTGGAGGGGGTCTTATATCTCTATTAACTCCTGAAAATAAACTTTTTCTTTATTAATACAGGTGAGTTATTCACAGAACAGACAAGAGTATGAAGACATGATGAAATAACCTGAAAAAGAAAAAATTCACAAAACACGAGAAACTCGTCGACAGATTCTGGAGTTTTGGGGCCGACAGGCTCGATATTCACGCACAATATAATATACAGAGTACAGAATATTTACATAAACACATTTTTTTCAATAATCCCTCAAAAGTTGTAATGGAGGATATTTCACAGTTTATTTGTCATGGCCCTACAAAGGAAAAGGGCAGGAACTTCCCAAGAGAAAAATTAATTTAATGTTTATTTGTTGAGCCAAAATAATCGTATATGTGTCAGTTTTATGTCTTTATATCAGGTTATTGTTTCTACATGTTAATCCTGACCTCTGATTTGACCTTTGACCTTATTTGGAAGTTCCTGTATTCTACCTTTGCAGAGCCAACCAAAAAATATTGGGTCATACCAAAAAATATTGGGTCATACCAAAGTAAAAGGCAGCAACCTCAATTTTATCTGATCACTTTAGCTTTAAAAAGCAGAACGATAATAAATATGATTAAATCCTTCTACTGTTATTATTATTATCATTATTTATTTACAACATTTATTATTATTTTACGGGACGCTTTTTTCAACTCGTGATCAATCTGGCAATAATTATTCCACTAATCAATTAGTTGTTTTGCCCATAAAATCGGTCTGTAGGAACACATTTGTCATGTTTGTGTCCACTAAGTGATTGCGTGTTGTTGTTCTGCAGACGTGGTGACGACCTGCTGAGGTTCTACCAACATGGTTCCAACATGAGCGAGCAGTCGTTGGACCTCTGGTGTGAGTTCTTCTTCTTCTTCTTCTTCTTCTTCTTCTTCTTCTTCTTCTGTTTATAAAGATGGACGACATGAAGCCAGAGCTGTTTCTACTGATGACGGTTCTCCAAAGTGTTCCTGAGCCCGTCTAGTTTCCTTTTAGGGATGATAACGGTTATTGATTAATCGGCTGTTGAGAATTTGATCAATCACATAACATTTAATTGATCTCTTGTCAAATAAACATGTGAAACATGAAGCTCTTTATGTTTCACAGGCTACACTCAGAAATAAGGGTTCCAAAAAGGGTTCTTCCTGAAGGGCTGTGGTTCTACCCAGAACTATTTTGCTTCTATTTTGGAAGAAAGGGTTTGTCTAACTAAGGGTTCCATCAAGAACCCTTTTTATCCAAAGAACCTTTTTTAGAAGACAGAGTTCTTCAAGGACTGTTGAGATCCTCAAAGAACTCTTTCAAGGGTTCTTATACCATAATGTACAACAGTTCTCCCCTGGTTGTGTTGCAGATAAAATCCTTTAAATATAAAAAGGATCTCGGTAGAACCCCTAGTTTTTGGTTCTAGATAAAACCCTTGGAATATAAAAAGGTTCTTAGTAGAACCTTCTGAATGTGTTCTAGATAAAATCCTTGGAACACAAAAAGGAACCTCCTGGTCGGATTCCTCTTAGCACCCTCAGAAAGGTAGAATGGTTCCGCCAGAGAGGGTTCTGGGTGGAACCATTGCACCATAAAAGGGTTCTCTGTAGAACCTCTGACAGGGAGTTCTAGGTGAAACCTTTCACAGATGGTTCAAGGTGTAACCCATAACTCTGGGTTCTACTGTAGGTAGAACTGTTTGAAAGGGCTCCAGGTGAACTTTTATAAAAAGTTCTAAGAGGAACCAAAAATGGTTCTCCTATGGGGACAAGCTGAAGAACCCTATATGGTTCTAGTTATCAGCTTTATTTCTAAGGGTGTATGTGATGGTGTCAGAGAACGTGGAACATGTTGCTGTGGAACTAGAACTTTGATTTAGAGGCTGTTTGATAAATGAAACATTTTTAATATTTTGTCAGTTTGATTAATCGATCGATTGATCGATAGTTTTATTAATGATCAATTAAGGACAGAGCTGACAGTCCATGTAGTCTCCTTTACACAATGATGTGGGTTTTTAATGCAGTGCTGCCTGAGGGGTCAAAGGTCACAGACACTCAGTGTTGGTTTTCAGTCCTGTTCCTTCTTGTCCACCTTTATAAACCGTCTCTGGCCTGTTCTGACGCACAGTGCTGCGGCGAGCTAACATACTAACATGCTAACATGCTAACGTTTAGCAAGTTTAATGTTCACCAGGTTCACCATCTTACTGTAGCATGTTAGCATGTTAGCATTAGCAGTTGTATTGTGTGACTCTGTAACAGCTGACGTGGGGGCGGGGCCTTACATCTGCAGGAAGAGGTGATAACAGAATCCTGACCTGTTGACACTCAGTAAAGTTCAGTAATCTGTCCTTCAGTCTGCGAGGAGTGCCAGGACTATTTCCAGAAGGAGTGTCCGTCCCACGGGCCCCCGCTGTTCGTCCCCGACACACCCGTGGCCCCGGGGTCGACCAACAGGGCGGCGCTCACTGTCCCGTCGGGCCTGGAGGTCTTCACCGAGGGAGAGGAGGTGGATGTTCGCTGCGTGGATCCAAACATCCCCAGGGGGGCGGTGTTCGGTCCGTATGAGGGAGAGCTGGTCCCCAGGGACAAATCCTCCGGCTTCTTTTCCTGGATAGTAAGTCCGACCAGTCCGAGACCAGTTTAGAACCAGTTCAGACCCGCTCCATATCTGAACCAGACCAGTTCTGAACTAGTTCTCTGTTGTTGTTTTATTCTGTTCCAGATCGCTGATTTTAACAACACATATCAGTCCATCGATGGCAGCGATGAGACCAAAGCCAACTGGATGAGGTAACACTTTTTATTTTTTATTTGAATTTCTATCAAACTGTCTGCACCAGGGCTGCAAGTTGTAAGAACTTTACTTAATCGATCATTGGTAACATTAAAGATCATTTAACTCTTTTTTTTTTTTAAACGTAAAAATGTTGCTTATACCAAATAATCAGTCCCTCCAGGGTTTCACAGACCTTTTGGGGGGTTGTTGTCGCCTAAAATGCCTGATTTCACTGCAGCTTTTTAATGAAACTGATGCATGTTGCTGTGTTTTTAGGTGATGTTTTTAAGTAAAGCCGAGGCAGAAGTGCCTCAAACCTGCTTTCTTTCTTCTGGCCAGCAGGGGGTGACTCTGCTGGTTGCCGTAAAAAATGCCGGAAACTTTTTGAGAAAATTAGTTTCTTGATGAGTTTATGGTCTCTGTCTCTAGTTTCAAGTCCTCTTCAACCCACCATGATGTTCATTTAGTAAATGATGACCCCATTTAACGTTAAAAAAAACAAAAAAAACAAACAAACATTGTGTTAAACTAGTTTGATGCTGAATCCCTTCGGATGTTTGTGACCCGCAGGTTCGTCCGGACGTCCTCGGAGGAGAGCGACAGGAACTTGACGGCGTTTCAGCACCAGAAAAACATTTACTTCAGAGTGAGTCGCGCGCTGGTGGCCGGAGAGAAGCTGAGGGTGTGGTACAGCGACGACTACATCCGACGACTTCACAGCGTCTCTCAGGAGAGCATCGACCGCAACCTGGACGACACAGGTGAGCTGGACAGGTGACGTCTGATCTGTTCTTCAGGGGAGCTGCTGGTCAGTGAAGCTAAGTTTATTTAGTATTTTAGACACCTAAAAAAAAATCAGTTTAAGACTTTTCTGACAGGAAACCAGCGTTAAATAAGACAAATATCTCTCTCTACAAACCAACCAAACTCCATTGAAAAAAACAGTAATTTTGTCTCATAGAAAATAGGAGTTGTTGGTCTGCTGCTGCGTCCGTCTGTTAGTTAGTTTGTGTTATTGTGTAACTTTGGTGTTTTAAAAGTTTAGTTGGGATAAAACAAAGTCACAAATAAACATAATAACAACACAAATAAACTAACAGATGGAAGCAGCAGCAGACCAACGACTCCTGTGTTCTGAGAGGTAAAATTACTGATTTTGTGAATGGAGTTTGGTTGGTTTGGAGAAAGTTCTACTATCAAATAAACATGAAGCTCTTTATATGTTTCACAGGCTGCACTCTTAGAAATAAGGGTTCCAGAAGGGTTCTTCCTGAAGGGCTGTGGTTCTACCCAGAATAATTTTGCTCCTGAAGAACCCTTTTTGGAAGAATGGGTTTGTCAAGGATTCTCTGTTAGACTAAGGGTTCCATTTAGAACCGTTTCCATCCAAAGAACCCTTTTTAGATGATTGTTTAAATCCTTGAAGAACTCTTTCAAGGGTTCTTTGTACCATAATATAAAAATGTTCTTATTAGAGCACCCCAGTTGTGTTCTAGATAAACCCCTTGTAATATAAAAAGGTTCTCAGTAGAACCCCCTGGTTGGATTTTTGGTAGCAACCTTAGAGACGCAGAAAAGTTCTGGATTGAACCATCAGAGAGGGTTCTGGTGGAACCATTGCACAATGAAAGGGTTCTCTGTGGAACCTCTCACAGGGCGTTTGAGGTAAAACTTTTCACAGATGGTTCTAGATATAACCCTTTATGTTGGGTTCTGTGTAGAACTGTTTGAAAGGGTTCCAAGTGAACTTTTATAAAAAGTTCTAAGAGGAACCAAAAATGGTTCTCCTATGGGCACAAGCTGAAGAACCCTATATGGTCCTATCAGCTGTATTTCTGAGGGTGCATATGACGCTGCCAGAGAACGTGGAACATGTTACTGTGGAACTAGAACTTTGATTGAGGGGTTGTTTGGTAAATGAAACATTTTAAATATTTTTTCAGTCTGATTAATCAATTGATTGATTGATAATTTTACTAGTGATCGATTAAGGACAGAGCTGACAGTTTGGAACCATAGAAGAAGTAATTTAACGACTGGAATAAATAATAAATAATAAAATATGAGTTGACTAGTTAAAGGTTCTCTGCTCCTCGACTCTGTTCAAGCTGCTGTGATTTAATCAGAACACGTCTGTGAAGGAACAAATACTCAGATTGTTTATTTAAGTAAAAGTCTAAAATGTACTTAGTTACTTTCCACCAGTGGTACAAGATACATCTCTTCTTCTTCTTCTTGTGTTTTTCTTGTTGAATATGTCTCACTGTGAGCTCCACCTTCAGCTCTCCAGCAGGTGGTGCTGCTGTCACACTGACAGCTGTTCAGTCCTTCAGGGGAAAAACAGGAAGTTTTCATTATTATTAATTTATTTAAGTTAAAGTAATACCACCCCGTACAAATACTCTATTACAAGTAAAGTTATATCAGTATGATCAGGAAAATGTACTTAAAGTTTTAAAAGTAAAAGTCTCAGTGCAGAATCTCATTATATTAATTAGATCAGATTATTATTATTTGATTAGACTTTAATTAGATTCTGTTTGGTTTCATAATCTTTCAAAGACATACAGTATATGAAATTTTCATCCTGAATTTTTTATCTATGGTGACAAAGAACCATTTTTCTCCAGGGGGCGCTATATTGAAAATCAGATAAACGTGGTAAGGTATCACATTTATGTATTTTAATTAGGGATGGGAATTGATAAGATTTTTTCGATTCCGATTCCATTTTCGATTCTGCTTAACGATTCGGTTCTTTATCGATTCTCTTATCGATTCTCATTTGGAAAAAAGGAGAACAAACAGGTCAGATAATTTTTTTTTGGATCATCAAAAAACAAAAAAGTGGTGGGATTAGAGTTAAATTATTTTAAAAATGCACTTTGCTTTGATCTCTGTCTGTCTGTAATTATCACCATATGTAATGTAATAATAATGATAATAGTAATGATAATGGTGATAATATTAAAAACCTCAAACTTATACAGTACTGTTTTATGTATATACTATACATATATTAGATCATTATACACTGCACAGGATAATACACAACTACGCTGGCTCAATGTCCCGCCTACAGCACTATCTGATTGGTTAGAAGTTACGGGTAATCAATCAGCACACAGACGCACTGTCACAGACAGAACGAGACAGAGCTGCTGCACCGGAGGAGCTGTGTAGAAGTTAAGACAGCTGATATCACCAAAGTTTCAATAACTGTCTAAGTCTTATGATCTGTTTCTTTGACGACAACATAGTTACATCAGTGAAAAAAGTCATGGTCTGGATTTCACTCAAGACGACGTGACGGATTTTAAATCAGTCGCTGTTCGCACAGATGCGCTGCACACACAGCACACACAGCAGCATCTGCCCTGTCTCTTCACTGCAACTCTGCATTGAGATTTCGGATAATATAACTTCATACAAAAGTAACAGTGACAGTAAAACTATGATGCTCACACGTAGGATGCGTGCCGTGATCCGCGGAGATCGATCCGAACGGTGACGTCATTCGCGCCCGCTGGAATCGATAAGGGAATCGTTAGCAAAATTGGCAAACAATTCCGTGGAATTGAAACACGGGGAACCGGTTCTCAACAAGAACCGGTTTTCGATTCCCATCCCTAATTTTAATATACAAAAATTGCCTATATTTGTATTTGCTGAGCTGAATAAACACATAGATAATAATAATAATCAATAATAATGATCTCAGAAAATTAACGATAAGAATTAACATGTTTATCGAAGAAGAGGAAGAAAATTATAAACACACCAAAACCTGTTAGAAAATAAAACCCACAGTTGTTGAAAAGTGCTTTGATTTTTTGATAAAGTGCTTGAATCTCTTTCTGACTGAATTTTAGTTTGTTCATGTGAAGGATAACGTACAGTGAACAGGTCGTTTTTGTGAAATAAACATCAACAGTGATTATTTCACGATAATGACCTCACTGTACATCATCCTGCGTCCGTAGCAACGGTCTGCTTGAATTTGACTTTGGAAAATGTATGAAGTTTTTAATTTGCTCAGTTGACGCCACAAGCATGACCTCAGTGTCCTTTTTGCTGTTTTTGCTTGACGTTGCTAAGAAAACTGTTTAATTCCAGATTCCGGGAAGCCGACAGTCCTGCTCAACATTCAGAAGGACTTTAAATCTCCGTGCCTGCAGTCAGCTCTGCAGGGCAAACCCAGCCCGTGTAAACAACCCGGCGAAGAGCCGGACGGGCAGCCGCCTGCCAAGAGGAAGAAGATCGACCTCATCTTCAAAGACGTCCTGGAGGCCTCGCTCGAAGACTCCTGCAAGTCTTCCCTCCCGAGTGAGTGTAAAAAAGCCGCGCTCGCGTCGGGGTTCAGTTCATCTGAGAGCAGCTTTAACGTTCCCAACCTGAAGGTGGAAGAGAAAGAGGAGGAGAACCAGAGCGGCGAGGAACCCTCCACCTCCTTCTGCCCCAACTGTGTCAAACTGAGGAGGAGGATTGTGGAGCTGGAGGAGGAGCTGTCCCGCCTCAGAGGAGAACAGGGTCGAACCATGTCTGAACAGACCCTCCCCCAACACGATCAGACCCTGCCCCACCCGGAACAAGGTCCCATCGAAGATTTTCAAGGTATGTTCTGAAAAAAACATGGTTGTTTAAGGGTTGGACGATATGTTAAAGTTTTCCAACTTGAACCATCAACAGACCAAAATATTCGTCCTCCTCCCGTCTCTCCGAGTCTCAGCTAGGAGATGTGTCGAGCGGAGAGTTTGCTGCATTACGTATGTTCACTACGTCCAATAAACAAACTCACAAAGTATCAAGAAAGGAAATATTCTTAAACACATTTTCCTTATTAAACAGAAAAGTACGAGCATACAACTTCTGAATCTAAATTTCTCCTTTTAACCAAACTAAGAGTCTAAGCGCACTCAGGATCGTGTCTTTCAAATGTGCAGGAAAGCACGCACTGTCCCTTTAGTACATTTTTCTTAATGAATCTGCAATATGACCAAACTTGACCAAGTCATTGAGGAAGATCTTTAGTTGAGGGCAGCTCTGATCCATCCAGTAGTTTGAGATATTTCAGTCTTGAATTAATGTAGTGGACTGACATGGTTCTGTGCTGTGCATGATCTGAATATATGATAATATATTGTTTATTTTAAGTAGAAAATACTTGAAGCTGGTTGCAGAAGTTTGAGCGTGTTTTTCTTTGCAGGTATGGAGCCTTTGACTCCCACTCAGGCGGGTCTGGATGAAGACGACCAGGACGTGGACTCTGCTGATGAGTCGATTGCTGCAGATCTCGTGATTTCTCCAGAAGATCCATCAAAGCTTTCCTCTGGGGGTGGCCGTCGGATTCGCCGTTTCAAGCAGGAGTGGCTGAGAAAGTTCTGGTTCCTTCGCTACTCGCCAACCCTCAACGAGATGTGGTGCCACGTCTGCCGCCAGTACACCGTCCAGTCATCTCGAACCTCCGCCTTTATCATCGGCTCCAAGCAGTTTAAGATCCACACCATCAAGCTCCACAGCCAGAGCAACCTCCATAAGAAGTGTCTGCAGCTCTATAAGCTGCGCATGCATCCAGAAAAGACAGAGGAGATGTGCAGGAACATGATGCTGCTGTTCAACGCGGCGTACCACTTGGCCCTGGAGGGACGGCCCTTCTCCGACCTCCGTCCACTGGCAGAGCTTCTGAAGAAGTGTGAGCTCAAAGTGGTGGACCAGTACATGAATGAAGGAGACTGTCAGATCCTCATCCACCACATCGCCCTGGCTCTCAAAGAAGACCTGGCTGAGAAGATGCGTCTGTCCCCCTTCTTAAGTGTCATAATGGACGCTCAAAATGACGATCTTTTCTCAGACATGGTGGCGGTTTACGTCCAGTTTATTACCAATGAGGGCTGTCCGAACACAGAGTTCCTGTCCTTGCAGAGACTGAGCATGGCCAGTGTGGACGGATATCTCCAGGCTATGGATCGTGCCTTTGGTGTCCTTGGCCTCAGGTTTCAGGACTTGATGGTCGTGGGTCTTGGGGTAGACGGCACCAACATCTCTTCAGGAATGAGAGCCAACCTGTACATAGCTGTGCAAAAGACTTTTCCTTGGATCCTCTGTCTTCCCATCATGATCCACCGGCCACATCTGGAGGTGCTGGACGCCATCAGTGGAAAGGAGCTCTCCTGCCTGGAGGATCTGGAAAACAACCTCAAGCAGCTCCTCAGTTTCTACCGCTACTCGCCTCGCATGATGGCCGAACTGAGATCCACTGCTCCAACTCTGTCAGAGGAGACAGAGTTCCTCGGAGACATTAGAGCCATTCGATGGATCATAGGAGAACCAAACGTCCTTAATGCGCTCATCAAAGATTACCTGGAGGTCGTCACCCATCTTAAAGAGATCAGCAGCCAGACACAGAGGGCTGATGCTGCAGCCATCGCCCTTACCCTCCTCCAGTTCCTCATGGACTATCAGTCAGTCAAACTCATCTACTTCCTTCTGGACATCATAGCCGTTCTCTCACGATTAGCCTTCACTTTCCAGGGAGAGTACCTGCTGGTGTCACAAGTGGAAGCCAAGATAGAGGAGGCCATTCTGGAGATCGGCCAGTTGGTGGACTGCCCCGGAGAATATCTGCAGGAGTTTGAGGAAAATTTCCGTGAAAGTTTCAACGGTGTTGCTCTGAAGAACCTGCGAGTCGCGGAGTCCAAGTTTCAGTCCATCCGAGAAAAGATCTGCAACAGGAGCCAGGGCATCCTGTCTCAGAGGCTGGACCTGCAAAGCCGTGCGTTTGTCAAAGCCTGCAAGGTCCTGGACTTGTCCACCTGGCCTCAAAACAGGGAGGAGCTACAAGCTTACGGGGAGGAAGAAATCCAGATAATATTCAACCATGTGGAGTCCATCCCTGCTGGGGGTCAAGAGGGCTCCCAGGCCAGGACAGAGGTCAGGTCCAGTCTGGTGGTGGAATGGAAGGATCTGAAAGCAGACTACTACAGTATGAATGGTTTCAAAGAGGTCATCAGTCACATCTGCAAGTACAAGCAGCGTTTCCCCCTGCTGAATCGGATTGTGCAGGTTGTCAGGGTCCTGCCCAGTTCCACGACCTGCTGCGATAAAGGCCGAGGGTCTCTACAGAAGATGTGTAAGAACAATCGTTCCCGGCTGACTCTGGAGCAGATGAACGACCTGCTGACTGTGGCGGTTAACGGACCGCCCATCACTAACTTTGATGGGAAGCGAGCGTTGGACAGCTGGTTTGAGGAGAAGTCTGGCAGCAGTTACTCTCTGTCAGCTGAGATGTTGAACAGGATGTCAGCGGTTGAACAAAAGTCTGTCTTGCACAGCGTTGACGTCAACACAGAGTTCTACCCCGACATCTAACAGGCAAACCCAGCAACGATATAAAAACACTACAACACTAAGTGAGGCAGCATTGATCCTCGACGCCAGTGATTCCCAACAAGGCGCTCTTGAACAGTACAAGAGCAACTTGTTGGGAAGGAGCAAAGCTAACTTTTTAGTCCACCGGCCAAGTGGTTAGTGAATGTTCAAATTTTATCAGTCACTCAACAGATCATCGTTGTTTCTTCTGGCTGGTGAGTGAAACAAGTCTACCAGCATATTTTACCAGCATTTGGTTGGTAAGTTTGTTCTGAACCACAGGAACCACGTCTGCAGAGGTTCCATGGAAAGACTGTAAATTTAATTTGAAAATTAAATTAAGTTAGGAATCAACAAAAAGGTAAATGTAACTGTTGTAAACCAGTTTCTGCTGCTTCAAATGACACTAGTACAAATTCAAACCCTAAAGAAGAAATTAAGACCAAGCCTGAACATAAACGATTAGAGTATGTCTTCATTTATGCACAGCAGTGTTTTATCTGCAGTGAAACACTATTAAACTCAACCATAAAGACATCCCATCTATCACAGGGGGACGTAACCTGTCTGATGGGGCTGTGGGGAAACACCAAACGGAAAAGGTGGAACCACTCTTCAACACCACGGGGCAAACCTGTTTCTAAACCAAGTCCCTGATCAGCTGGATGGATGGATTATAGAACAGGCCTGTCAGGGGCCCCTGGGCTTCATCTGCAAGTGTCACTAAAAGAAACACAAAACAACCACAAATATGAGGGACACAAATGACAACAAAGTGATGCAAAACAAGGACAAAGATGCAGAGAGGAGGCAGACATAAAATGTCTACAAAGAGACGTAAAACAACCACATAGACACAAAATGACCACAAAAAGAGACGCAAAAACCGTGACAGACAAAACAACCATAGAGGTGCAAAACAATCACAAAGAGACACAAAATAACCACGAAGAGACACAGAATTCCTACCAAGAGACAAAACACAAATAGATGTAAAATGACCACAATGAGACACAAAATGCCTCCAAAGAGACTCAAAACAACCACAAAGAGACACAAAAGGACAACAAAGAGACGCAAAACACAGACATGCAAAACAACCACAGAGATGCAAGATAAGCATAAAGAGACAGAACAGCCACAAAAACACCAAAAGAAACCCAAAACAACTACAGAGATGCAAAACAACCACAAAGAGGCGCAAAACAACTGTAAAGATGCAAAAAGGACTACAACAAAGAGGCACAAAACAACCACCAACAACTGCAGCCACGAACTTGAACGCAGCTGGGTGGTGGTTTTGTTTTTCCACGTGCGCATCCAGCGGTCCACTGTCTCATCATCCGTCCATGTTCAGCTGGAGACGGTGCTGAAATCTTCCTCCTCTGACTGACTGACTTCTTTCACCGATGATCGTCAGACTGACTGAGGCTCCTCTGTGGCTCCGCACTTGTTCTATATAATAATTAAGCACTTGTTGCCAGAATAAAAGTCAGTTATTCGTTGGAAACAATCAGTCAGTGTCAAACTAAACGTCTGTGCTATTGAGCCGCTCTCTGCTTCAGCTTATATTTAGTCATGTTGTGCCTGACAGAAAGAAAAAGCTCGAGTGTGAGGATGTACAAAGGCTTTATATTTCTATAGAAATGCAGACACACTGTATATATTGTATAAACTGTATATATTGTAAATGCTTTTGAGCCTGTTTTTAAGGAGAGTATTTTTCTCTTGAATTTGATGATTGTGCCATAACGATCGAATGCAAGAACCGAAAGAAAAAGGTGCTATCCTGCTCTGCCATAATGTATTTTGCCATATTTGTTTAGATATTTACTGCTGCAAATGATTTATCTGAAATATGTTCTTTCTTTCTTTTTACTGATGCATCAGCTTCATGTTTGGGTGTTTTTCTCGCAGGGTAACTTCAGTCTTGGCCAAAGCTCAGGCTTCAAATAATTCAAAAAGCTGCATGATGATAGTAAACTGTTGCTTTTAGTGCACATTAAGTAGTATTTTCATTATTGTTAAGATATCTGTATTTAAGGCTGAAATAAATGTAAAATGGTGGCGATACAGTGAGCTGAGACAGGATGACCTCAGCAGGCAGAGGGTCCATTTTTCTTTATTTTTATTTTTTTGTAAAATTTTCTGTGTCCTCAAGTTAAAGGAATAGTTTGACATTTTGGGAAATAAGTTTATTCTCTTTTCGGAGGAGAGTTCGATGAGAAAATCATCATCAGTCTCGTCTCCGTGTTAATGCCAAAGAAATTTAAAACATAATAAATTAAAAAATAAATAATTAAAACGCAGCAACATTTTTAATGAAAATACTGAAAGAAATAATATGTAACAGTTTCCTAAAAGGCAGAGCTGAGACTCACGAACATGATAGTTTTGAATCATCACTTGTGACTCAGCAGAAGGATGTGATGGTGGTTATTTGTTTGACATCCTGAGGTTGTGGTGCGTTTACAGACAGCTCGGACAAATCCTGCTGATTCTACCTTCTGATAAATCCACTTTTTAAATTCTAAAAGTTTAAAAAACAAACTTTCTTCTCGTCTGTGAGCAGATCCACGGCTCGTCCATGAGTCGCTGCTGCAGGCAGGTTGAGAAGCAGCACTCGTCGTTTCCCTCCGGCTGCTGGTCTTTATGCTAAGCTAAGCTAATCTCCTCCTACAGTCGCTCTGGCTCCAGACTTCTTATCTGAGACAGAAAGTGAATAAAAGTATTTCCCTGAAACGTCTGCGGTGTGATTGGCTCCTGAAAGATGAAGCCCGTCTGCCTGGTTCTTGTTTCCGTCTCGTGCTCGTCTGTATCGTCTGCATGCAGCTGTTTCTGTTTGAACACACGTGGTTTTAAAAGCTGCTTCAGTTGTTTCTGGTTGGATGTGATGTCGGACTCATGATGGATGAAGACTCGAGTCGGGCTGCAATTCACCGTTATTTTCATTGTCGATAAATCTGACGATTTTGAAAAAATCCTTGATTAGTTCATGAAAAAGACGTTTTTTCACGTCTTAGACATTTTTTCGGCGTCTTTTCAGACAGATTTGGTTCATCAGGTTTTGTGTCTGAGAGAAAAGAAACCAGAAAATATTCACATGTGAAGCTGAAATCAGAGAATTTGAATATATTTTGTGATTAATTTAATAACTAATCGTTGCAGCTCTGTACTCGAGTGTTTTTCTAAACGTCTCTTTAGCAGCACAGAACTCACCTGAGTTCTTCTGATCACGTTTATTTCAGTCTGAAAGCATTTGACCCGACGATGCCGATGTTTCGTGCTGGGCCTTATTCTGTACGTGTTTTTAGCGGCTCGTCTTCTTTATACCGACGTTTGGCTGATTGTACTCTGACTCCGGAGCGAACCGGAGTCGGCTTTAACTCGTTGATGTTTGATGTTTGCTGAACTGTGAGATTTTTCACTGCTGGAGTTTGATCTGCATTTTGGTCACAGATGAACCAAAACAAATATTTGTGGTTACTTGATTTCTCTGTTCACTGTTTTTCTTTTTTCTTCCTGTTTCAGAGGCTTTGAAAATACACTTTAAAAGACATTTTATCTGAAGTTGTTTTGTCAGACGTGTTGAACGGATCTGCTGCTGCTGTCAGGTGAACTTTTAAACTTCATGTTGTCGACTGTTTGAGACGTGTTGAAGCAGCTTCTGCTCAGCCGAGGAGTCGATAATCTGTAAAATCCTGAAACACTGGAGCTGAAAGTCCAACTGTGACCTAAACACGTAGGAGCAGATTATATATAGTGATGTCACGAGACTGGAATATCTAATTTTACGATACGATACTTTGAAAAATATTGATATTCAGCAGCATTTTCAGGAAAACTGACATCAAATTTAAGATTTTTAGATAGAAAATATAAATATGACTATCAGATGACAGTGGATGTAGCAAATTAAGGTTTCAGCGAGCGATTATTTTTATTATAAATTAATCTGCTTATCATTTTCTTGATTAATCAATTAATTATTTGATCTGTTCAATGTTGATCAGAGTCCAGGATGACGTCCTCAAATGTCCTGTTTTGTCCACAACTCAAAGATCTTCAGTTTACTGTCAGAGAGGAAAGAAACCATCCAAGTGATTAATTTAATAATCGATTACTCGACTGATGTTTTAGCAAATGAGACAAGTGACGAGAAGAAGAACTGTGAGGAGAGAAGAAAGATCAGCTGGTACAGAAGTATTGATCCTGAGAAAAATGAGTATTGAAACCAATTCCAATGATCAGTTTGAATATTGATCCAGATGTTCTGGACTCAAACAGACGTACAGATACAAAAAAAAAAGTCTGATTCAACCTGTTTACTGCAGTAAAAGTGAAAAGTTCAGGCTCTGAAATGTCCTCAGAGTATAAAAGTAGACAGTCGTCCTCTGAAGGACGTTTCCTCTGACCGTCTGTGTGTGTTCGCTGCTCAATGACTTTTCTACTCTGAGGACATTTCAGAGCCTGAACTTTTCCACTTTTACTGCAGTAAACAAGCTGATCAGTGTTTCTACTGGAGTAAAGACTGTGTGGACTTTCCACTAGAAGTTATTTTGTATGTGGGAGGACGTGTCTGTCTCCAGGAGACGTGAGAGCGTGGACAGATTTTCGGTCTCCTGCAGAGTTTAACAGCCGTTTGGACTCGAGTGTAAAGAAAAGGAAGGAAATGTGTCAACAAGCAAAAACAGAGCAGAGCAGGAAGGGATCTGACAGCCCATAATACTCCGAGGAGCCAGAACCGCTTCTGAGATGAACTTTGACAAACCGTCTCTGAGCCGTTGGACTGCGCTCTGCTGTCAGACAGTGAATGGCTGCTGGTGAGACTGTGACCTCTTTGTCCTGAATGAAATGATCTTTGTCCTCCGTCGTCTGCTCAGAAGCAGCTGCCTGCAGGCTGACATCACCTTCATCCACGCCGGACTCACGTCTGCACACAAACTCTGCATGATGATGATGAAAACACATCAGGAAACATCTGGACTTCTGTGTTTAAAAACAAAAAAATCTCACAGCTGAATTTGTTCCTGATTGGCTCTCGTCTGTCCAATCAGAGCGGCTGTCAGCCTTTGAGGTGAAGAAACCTTCATTCATTCAGCAGAGGTGAGTTCAACGTGAAAATGTTTAAAATGTTAACACACACACACACACACACACACACACACACGTCTTATTAAAGGGATAGTTCACCTAAAAATTAAAATTTAACAGGAAAACTGTTGCAGAATCTCCCAAACAGCTGAAGTGAACGTTGACCAGTTTTCAAAAGTAAAAAAACATAAAACGTCTCCATACTGCTCGTCTGCTTTAAGTTTGTGTTCATTTTTGAGTGAATTATCCCTTTAAGGACTGTTGACTCCTGTCCCCGACTAAGATTTTTATATTTTTTTCAGTTGAATCAGATTTGACCGTCCAATATGAATATTTTTGACGATTCGTCCCGTGTGCCTCAGTAAACATTTGTTTGGACTTTTTTACCTGAAAAAAATGACTCAAAACAATTAATTAATTGATTGATTAATCCTGTCACAATCTTCTCAATTGAAAAATAGATCCAAACATTGGATTGGATTTGGATCTATTTTTCAACTAGTGATCAATCGGGAAATAATTTCTCCACTAATCGATTAGTTTGGTCTCGTTACGGCTCTAAAAGTCGAATCAGAGGAAAACGTGGACCAACCATAGTGTCAGTTTCTGTCTGCAGTCGTGAGCTGAAACTGTTAAAGTTGTTTAAATGAACAAAAAACAAATGTTTGGACAAAAAACCTCCGAGCAGCTTCAGACGGCAGCTGGATACAAATACAGACGCTCCTCTGTGAGCCGCAGCTGACGGTCCGTCTGTCACAGGCAGGGACTGATACAGGACACATCCAACCACATCCAACCACATCCAACCACATTCAACCACATCCAACCATCCACAGGCAGGGACTGATACAGGACACATCCAACCACATCCAACCACATTCAACCACATCCAACCATCCACAGGCAGGGACTCATACAGGACACATCCAACCACATCCAACCACATTCAACCACATCCAACCATCCACAGGCAGGGACTGATACAGGACACATCCAACCACATCCAACCACACATCCAACACATCCCACCACACATCCAACCACATCCAACCATACATCCAACCATCTACACACAGGGACTGATACAGGACACATCCAACCACATCCAACCACATCTATCCACATCCAACCACACATCCGACCACATCCAACCACATCCAACCACACATCCAACCACATCCATCCACACATCCAACCACATCCAACCACACATCCAACCACATTCAACCACATCCAACCATCCACAGGCAGGGACTGATACAGGACACATCCAACCACATCCAACCACATTCAACCACATCCAACCATCCACAGGCAGGGACTGATACAGGACACATCCAACCACATCCAACCACATCCAACCACACATCCAACCACACATCCAACCACATCCATCCACACATCCAACCACATCCAACTACACATCCAACCACACATCCAACCACATCCAACCACACATCCAACCACATCCAACCAACCACATCCATCCAACCATCCAACCACATCCAACCATACATCCAACCACATCCATCCAACCATCCACACACAGGGACTGATACAGGACACATCCAACCACATCCAACCACACATCCAACCACACATCCAGCCATCTACACGCAGGGACTGATACAGGACACATCCAACCACATCCAACCACAACATCCAACCATCTACACACAGGGACTGATACAGGACACATCCAACCACACATCCAACCACATCCATCCAACCATCCAACCACATCCAACCATACATCCAACCACATCCAACCACACATCCAACCACATCCAACCATCTACACACAGGGACTGATACAGGACACATCCAACCACATCCAACCACACATCCAACCACACATCCAACCACATCCATCCACACATCCAACCACATCCAACTACACATCCAACCACACATCCAACCACATCCAACCACAACACACAGGGACTGATACAGGACACATCCAACCACATCCAACCATCCACACACAGGGACTCATACAGGACACATCCAACCACATCCAACCACACACAACCACACCCAAC